>JAPYZF010000356.1:0-175312 GCA_030523045.1 Meteorus cinctellus
GGGGGGGGGGGGGGGGGGGGGGGGGGGGGGGGGGGGGGGGGGGGGGGGAGTAGAGTGAAATAATGTACAGAAACGTTGAAAGTACGAAAGAAAAAAATGAATCAGAAACGGAAAATAAGAAATGCAAGGACTTTTTGTGCGCAAATACAGAAGAAGCAGGTGAATGAAATGACAAGCGAAAAAGAAAAAAAAAAGAAGAAAGAATGAGAAATAAGTAGCGAGAGGAGGAACCGGATGAAAAAACGAAGAAATGAAGAAAAAATGAAAATGAAGAGGCAGATGAAAGCTGTGGATGAAGCAGAAGAGAAAAAAAAAAGGAAGAATAAGGAGAAGCAAAGGAGACGATGAAGATACGGGAGAGGCAGAGAAGAAGCACGAATTTCTCGGAATGGAGTTACGCAAATTAGACTGCGCTGTGCCGGTTCGGGGCTCGGATCGCAGGACGACGGCGGGGCCCTATCTCTCAGTGATCTTCTTCGGCGGTTGCACCACCGAACGCCAACAAGCAGAGTCAGAAAATCAGAGAAACGGCGAGAGCAAGGCAAAGAGAGACAAAGAAAGAGAAGTATCAAGCAGACGATGGAGGCCGCAAGTTTTAGATTTGCCTCGAATGCACGACGCGGGATTCACTCTCGCGCGCTTCATCTCTTCCCTTCTTACTTACACACTCGTTTGTGTTCTCCTTTCTTTTCCTTCTGATGGACCTGCGATCCAATGCGCAACTTTTCTTGGGACGCGTGCGAGTGTCCCGACAAAATTTGCAAGTCCCGGTGAAAGCATGGCCCACGGGAGTTGCCGGGGAGACACGAGAGAAGCCATGAAAGATATGCAGCCACCAGTTGTATATAACGAGAATTCTCTATATCTCTCTTAGTCACACTCTTATTTCATCTCACTCACTCTTTCTACAGGGCTTTGCCTTGTCCGCGATTCAGCCATACCAAACAAAACGAGGCATTGATCAGTGAAGTCGACGAATTCGCGTCACGACCATATATACCTTCTTATTCTCTTTCTCTTTTATTCATTTTCGCATTCCTGTTTTCACCTTTCTCTATTTCTGATTTCTATCTTTTCTCACTTTATGATGCAGAGTCAATCGCACGTTTTTCCCCCATCAACCTTCAGACGATAATTCAATATTATGCAATCTATCTTGACAATTCTGCATGAGAATCACAATCTTCAACATATTCATCGTATTGATGATATATAGTGAATTAACATACAAATACATCGAGTTAGTTTTGTTTTCAACATATTTTCTTCTTCTCGTTATTCACAAACGGAAGATGAAACTAGGGAAGAGTTAGGACGATGCATGATGATATGTGTTGTATGATAAGCTTGGAAACAATATATTTCTGTATTCGAATCTATCTGCTGCGATGAACATAAACGTACATATCTGTATATGCATTCATCTCATATTCTTTACATGTTCACTGCGGTATATGTGTTGGCCATTTATTTCTTTTCTCAATGTTCGTCTGTGTGTGACCACTGTGGAAGCAAAGATCGAGGCGGTAATATTTAAAGTGTATGCAAAGAGTGTATACGAGCTCCCATTCGCTTGCGCGAGAGACAACAGAGCGAGGGGGACGAAGATGGCACAGTGACCATTTTAAATGTAACAGAGACAAAAAGACTGAACAATGGCGGCGACTTGCGCGTTCGGCGGCCCGGAATCCGACTTGCGACGATTTATGCGACCACGAGAACGATGCGTCCACATTCTGTCTCCTTCTCACTCTCCCTCTTTTGCCCTTCCTCTCTTCTTTTTCGCCCGTTGTGTTCCTCTATACCTCATTCGACGATACTCCCACGTCCATCCAAAGTTCCATCTGCTGGTCAACAATGACCAGATCTTAGAGAGTTCTCAAACGAAAGGGAAAAAATGACACGAAAAAGAAAGACGATGGCAAAGAAAAAAACAAAACAAAAAACAATTTTCTTCCTTAAGCTCTACTTCCACATTTAATGAACTGCATTTATCACGATCACGACAAAATGTCATGAAAAGTGAGGAATTTACTGGCAAGTGAATGAGAAGAAATGAAAAAAAGAAGGAAAAATGTCATGACTTTGCAGCGAGAGAATGATCATAAATCAGTTGAGTATGTATCGAGTTTTGATTTTTCTTGTAAAACATGTATGAAGTCTTGTCTCTCTTTCTCTCTCTCTCTCCCTCTCTCCCTCTCTTTCTTTTTCCACCCATACTCTCCTCTCTCCATTTCTCTTTCACTCATACTTATCACGTGTCATTGTGGGTTACATTGCACTTTCTCTACAAGTAGGAGCGGCCTCCGACAATCAATTTTTTCCTCCAGCATCACACGACGTGTGTGATGTACATGAAAACGATAAAGATGCTGAGTAGTCAAAAGAAAGAGAAAGAGAGTGGGAGAGAGAGAGAGTGAGAGAGAGAGAGAGAGATGAGGATGTGTAAAAAAATAGAAACAAGAGAGACCAATCGATTCTCGAGTAGTAATAAAAAGAAACGTTGCACGTCCAAATAGCCTATCTTTCATCTTCCTTCTTGTATATCTTCACTTGCCCAATCATTTCAATCTTTTCACTTTTCGTTCTCGTCACGCTTTACTGTGTATTTCTACTATGTCCTATGGAAAGTTGAGCTTTTATCATTTAACAAAGTGAGATATCTCCGTCAATTTGTTCTGGGTATATATATTAAATTGTGGACAGCAAGGAATATGGCTTATTGACTAGTGAAGAGACGTAAGGATTGTGTGAATGCGTTTACACGTGGAATTCAATTGAAGTTGTGTTGAGAAAGTGCATCAACAGCAATGCCAGCAGGAACAGCAGCACTAATAGCAGTAGCAATGATAAATGCTCGATTTAATCTGATAATCTGATTGGTTGAGGCGCGTCAAATATTGCCACGCGAATGTCACGACGTCGTGAACAGGTTCTATATAAGTTGTCAACTCGTCGCTTGCACAGTATCGTGCGGTAATCAAAGAATAAAAAGAGATAATGCAGAGAAAACAAATAAATGAATATAATTAGAGATGAAACCTCAGGAGTTCATACGATGTTGTGAATAAATTTAAAATAACAGACAAGTGTAGATGAACACCCCCACAATTGAGACTTTTATAGGAATATTCAATGAAGAAATTGAGAATGGAGAGAAAAAAAGAAGAAACAAAAAACTTTGGCATATAACGTTGTGAATTAAAAGGAAGGGGAAATATAATAAAAGAATTATAATTAATAGTGTGGATGATCGTAGTGAATTTTACAAGATGGATAAATATATATATGTTATAAAATATAGGGAGTACTACATTGTAGTTGATAATATATGCGAATTGCATAGGTTGGACATATAAGACGCTTTTAATGCAAGCCGAAAAATCAACAATGCACTCTCGTGTGGCGTCGGGGCTGGTTGGTTGGTATATATAAAGTCACCAATGGGTAAAGTACCGTTCACATGGCATGCCTATAACATCTTGGGATACATTTCGCTGTACATTCGCGAGCGCACTTTACACGCTGGATCGAGGTATATAGCGCGGTAAGCCCAGGTCGTGACGCGCCGTATCTTACATCGGATGTACCGCCAGTGTGGAAACACGGATACGTGCCTCCTTCTTCTCTATATACATGGAGCACCTCTCTTTTCTCTTCTGGCATCCCTTTATATATACCTATATCCACACATCCCCCATACATATGTACGTATATGTGTTTGATTCAACGCTAAATTCACCGACAATATTTTTAGCTACACCTTTAAATTCAATTCAAAACTTTCATCTGAATTTCTTTCGTTATTTTTTTCTTTAATTCTTTTTTCTCTCCATTCTTAATGTTTCGATGAATCAACTGATATTACTTGTTCATGTTCTATCAATTTATTCTTCGGCTTCATTATTCAATGATAATGCAGCCGAAAAAATTGAACAAATTGAAAAGAAGCCATCAATAAATTCATTCCTCATAATTCGTAGTGATTACAATATTGATGTGCTATTTCGTTTAACGCTTTTTCTCGTGTAGTCAAACGTTCAGTATACATGAACTTTATGATTGTGGTTATTTTCAATCGGCGATGCGATCAGTTCCTTTTACTCGTTGTTGTTATTTTTACAATGCAACTTATTACCCTACTTAATCGACTTAATGTTTCATTAAAATTAGCATCAAATTTCATAAATTCAGCTCATTACTAAACACTTAAATATCCTACTCGAATTGTATATCTTGCTATTGTATTCAAATATTCTGTTATCGGTTTAAATTGCCTCAACAACATGTATAATAAACGGATCTAATCTAATCAAATCTCTGTTTTCTCCATTCTTCACAACGTCTTTATATCCATCACTCTCGAGTGCTGCAAGAACAACGCGTTCGCAAACTATATTTATTTATATTTCTTGATTTTTAAAATTTTTTTACACAACTTTCAATAAGAATTGCACTCGCGCAATGCTCATTCGTGACGTGAGTATGCTAACACGCTCGTGGAATACGTTTTCTTTCATGAATATCTCTTTTTCATATGTACAATAGAATGGCGAAAGACATTTATATATACAATATGTGGTAGTTATGTTTAGTAAGCCATGAACAAAATAATTCATCCTGTTATTCCTTCGTAGCAGCATATTTGCTTTTTCATTCTTTTCATTCTCCCATAATTCAATGAATTACATGTTATATGTAAAAGAATAAGAATAAAAGAAAAACTTACCTGACGTTGATGATTCGGTCAAGACTGTCTCTTTGATGCTACCAATGATGCTGTTCTGTAACACATTCTCCTTGGCCGTGATGGAATATCTCGGCCGTTCACAACTTGGCAAACGTTGACCCGTCGACACGCTTATACGTACACGAGCATCAACTAAACTTTTTAATTCACCACCATCGGTAGCTGTCACATTAAATTCATGAACTATTCTGCGTGAAAGATGACTAGGTTGCGCAATCTGAATTTCACCAGTTACACGGTCAATTCGGAATATATTTTCCTCATTGCCACTCGTTATACGATACGAAATATCACCGAATAATCCCGAATCCAAATCATTCGCGATTATCCGTAGTATCACACCGCTCGGTAGTAAATCACTTCGCACTGTGGTATTATAATCACGTGGATTGAATATTGGCCGATTGTCATTGACGTCTAATACTTGAACACGTACAATTGCAGTTGTGCTGAGGCCACCTGAAACAACATACGGTATTGTATGATAATTGCACTTTATACTATATATTTATACTGTGAAGAATGCAAACCAAAACTTGATTCGTTATAATATAATAAAGCAGAATTGATTGGATGTTAATTTATTGAGTTGATTTGTTAATTATTGAATTGGGATGTACATGTGGATATATATATGCATGTTATGGAAGTTTTATTTTAAAAAATTTTCTCGACAGGAAGAATCATTGAGCAGGAGTGGTGAGCAATTGAAGTTTGCCCTGAGCCAGTCCAACATAAATCACCCATGTTCTCAGCTCGGGCTTTTTTTCTGAGCCAATCAACCACACTCGCTTTCCTTCTCTCTTTTTTTTTCCGTCAAACATTTTCTTTCTCTCTCTCTCTCTCTCTCTCTCTCTCTCTCTCTCTCTTACTCTCACGTTTTAATATACATGCATACATACACAAATACATATATTTATATATTGAAGATATCGACGACGGTGAGAATACATACAGAATATACATAGTGTATATGCTCCCGCGGCGCAAACTAATACGCACGATGCAATAATTCAAGCGTTCCAATTCGGCTTTCACGCGAATACTCAACTATAAGAAGATTGATTGTTCGTTTGGTAAAATTGAACTGAGCTGAATGCCACGTTACATATATGAATGTACGTCAGATTACGAAAATGTACTTCAGATGAAATACTACATTAGAAAAGATAAAATGGATCACGTATTTATATCGATAAAAACAATGATGGAATCGAAAAGAATAATCAACAATAGCGAATACAATTCGACACAAATATATCATTGTATCACGTCAAATTAAATAATGGCCAATGGGGCAATTTTATAAAAATACACCCCCATAACGACTTCCCTCTCATAATTTTATTGCCAATCGTGTGAATCTCTCAACAATAAATATCTATGCATTCATATAGCTATTTGGACACAGCATTCACGCAGGACAATCGCAATGGGTGTAACGAGTATGGCAATTACGTCCTTTGATATTCCCTCTGCAGAATGCCAACAATGCATTTTCCATTCTTCTATTTTTTTTCCCCTTTTTTTTCCTCTTTTGTTTCTCCTACAACTCTTCTTCTTCCTCTTCTTCTGCTGCTTCTTCTTTTTCTTCTTCTCCTCTTTGACTCCTTACAACGTACACACACACACACACACACACACACACACTTGGGATAAGGACTCTCTAGGCGCATTAGATCAATGGACTTCAGTCATTGTCTCTCGCATAAGGGCAGTGAGCGGCCGCAATGTGTGTGGATATAGTACCCCGCGGATCTCTCATACTCTCTTTGCGAGAGTTGAAAATGGCCAAAGAATACTCGCAACATAAATCATACAGCCTATTACAGAGCTACTACTAGATGTTAGCGAACCGATAGCCGCGCACGCCGGGTCGTTTTCTCATCTTTCTCTCTCACTTCTCCTCACTTCCCTACCCGTGTCTGCCTACTCTCATCCCTAAATGCATACACACGTATATATATATAAAACCCTCTGGTACATCAACATCCACCATCATCTCATAAGCTATACCACCCAATGTCGTTCTCTACCCGTAATATAGCGCGCTCACGAATATCCATCTTTTATCCTCTATTTCTCGCGTATTTCGCAACATCAGATGCCGCCACATATATACATATATATTCCTTTCTTGCTCAGTGTAGATACCTCTCAACACCAAACGCATTGTTCGCACTTGGCGGGCCGTTAACGAGTTTTTTTTTCCTTTCTTTTCTCCTCTCGCTACTTGTAATCGGGTAACGCGATCGCTTCGCGCGCGAACAAGTTTCAAAACAGGATGGAAAGAAAGAACATTAGATTTAACTATGTGTGATGATGTTCCTAGATGGCTCAACGGATTATGTGTAAATGATAAAAAAAATAATATGTATTTTGTAAAGGTAGGAGAGATAAATGTACATCGAGAAGGGAAATGATTCTAATCGAATTGATCCAAAGGAGAAATTGAAATTTTTAGAATGTGTTGAGCGAAATATATAAATGCTGTTGAACAAAATTACAGTAAAAAAGAATACTAACCTCGATCAGTCGCAATAACTGGAAGTTCCAAGTAAGGCGCAATCTCTCGGTCCAATGGTGATCTCACGCATATCTCGCCACTGTCGCTGCGAACAAATAGTTGCTCGCTTGCCAACCGTCCTGCTGTCAGGGTGTAGTTCACCATTGAGTTCACGCCACAGTCGGGGTCCGTTGCTTGCACCTAGAACAAAACAACCATATGGTTGGAAATTAGTCAAGAGGATATATTACTTCAACATTTTTATTCTTGCTTTTTGTATTTATTGGTGGTGGTGTTCTTTTTTTTTTTTTTTTTTTTTTCGATTTGGCGTTTTTACATACTTTTTTCTCAACTTTTCCCCTGTTGGACATGTAACATTATAAATAATAATTAAATATACAATTGGTGAGGCAATATTTTTTTTACATCATGGTAGCAAATTCTCCGGGGGCCATATGCGAAAAAGGGGAGAAAGGGCGAGAGTAAAGAGGTGGAGGATGCGAGTACAAACGCGCATATACAACTCCTCATTCAATTTCTCTTAATGTAGCCCGGAACGATGTATACCTGCGGACATGCTGGATGGGGCCCCATTCATAATGCATACGGTGACTAATTTCCAAGCGGGACCCCTTGATGAAGGGTCATTGCTTGCAACTACATGTCGACTTTGTACATATACCTACATGTATGAATTTTGGAATAAGACAGTGTAGAAGATGACTCATGAGAATATTGATGGACATTAAAATGTACTCTAGTGAAATTCGCAACTTTGCATGATTATATTTTTTTTACCAAAATGTTGTTACTCAATAATATATTGTTGTGATTTTGCAGCAGCCGCATCCCTCTCACTGTCCGAGCAGGGTCGAATATTCATTGCCATCTTGCTTACGACAATGTATAGTAAGAAAAGAGTCATGAATAAATTATAAATAATTTTGGAGAAAGATAAAAAAAAAAGAGTGAGAAAGTTTGAGTCTTAATATGTTTTCGAAGATTGCCCTCAACTCTAATAATAACACACTACTATTTTGTCTAATTTATTGGGGCCGTTCTTCGTACTGACAAAAAATACTACCCATACTAGCACGACTCTTTTAAATTAATTTTTATTTCATTTCAATTGATCACTCGAGAATATTTAGATAATCATGTGTTGTATATATCCATACATGTATATATTTACCGCTACTTCATGCTGAGAAAGATTGTCTGCACTTTATTAAATTTACGAGATTTGTTCGTTCCGAGTTACGAAGTATTCAACATTTTCCTTTTGCCTCTTCCTCTCTTTATTGCTGACTTTCTGACTATCTCGTATATATACATGCATAAAGATATACACAGATACATACACACAAGCCGCAGGCTCTTTCATACGGTCCCTTCGCCAACCGATCGTCGTCTCAGTCGTCGGCGTCGTCGTCGACTTTACTGGTCGCGCAGAAACAGGTACAAATTGTCCGGCCGCAAAAGTTATCGCAGTAAATCGCGGATGACTCGGCACAGCGCATCTGGTATGTCAGACTTTTACAAAATATCAGCGCCCCTTCTCTCTCTTTCTTTTCCATCGTTGCATTTCTCACCTCTGTATGTTCACTATACAATTCTTCATCTTTTTAACTCACATTACTATATAAATAGACTATTGCTGATATATATAAATGATGAGAGCTTGTGAATAGCAAAGAGATGCAACACCATCACGGGTAATTGCTATTAAAGTTGTGGAGATTTGTATACTTGGCATTGCCATATTTCACTCATTGATTCATCTCACCATAAACCCATCAATGCTAAAGGAAGACAAAGAATGGCAGGTAAAAAACTACCTTCAAACGTTGTATAAAGTTATTGACAATCTGAGCGGCTATCCACTTCTTCCGCAATGTCCTTCACAAGTAAGCACGACAGCCGGTGAATAAAACGAGTTGAAGGTCATTTTTTTTCGCTATCATATACGGAGACTGAGTTGAGATACTGCACCACTTATCATGAAATCAACTAAGTATTCTCGAACCAAATCATTGCTAATATGGGTTTTAATTCAGCAGACATGAGACCATTTTTGTTTACTGCATTTCACCGATGTATCAGTAAATACACTTGGTTGAATCACCAATATAACAAAATTACTAATTATTGTGAATGTAGACAACTCAAAGAAGCATGAATGAAAAAAAAAGAAAAAGAAAAGTTGGTATGGATTCAACCATTCAATGGAATGGGTTCTTATTTACAAATCATGTTTTCGTCTCCTTATCCATTTTCTGTTGATGAGAAACATGATAACTTCCTGACTAGCTCGATTTGAACAGTGTTTCATGTAGGTACACGAAACGTGGACATTCGAATGAAGAGTTTTTATTTTGATCTGTTACAGCGAACGATGAAGAAAGAAGATTCAAACTGACGAGCGCCCCACTCTCACGCTCATCCCCTTTTCACCCCCCATCTTTTTCTCTTTGCTTACTTACTGCTGTACACATTGTAAAAGACTTTTCAAGCCGTTTTGTGTAGTGTGGACTATGTGATCGGTGCGTGTTTGCGTTATATGGCAACAGCATGAACTTTTTGTCGTGCACAAGCAAGCGGACAGATAGAGCTGTAAGGCCGTGCACGCGCGCGCGCGCGCGCGAGTAAGTCGGGAAGCCATCTCCGGTATTCCCGGCGCGCCATATAATGTATACTCTTTTCTCTTCATCCAGTTAACCAGACTGACAGTCGTCCTCCTCATCGTTCATTCTACAAACACACACACACACGCACGCAATATATGAGCTGCAGTATAGTGCGTTTGTGTACCGGCGCCCTTGCCTATGCTTGCAATTTTTTACGCATATTGTAGACAGCAAAGAGACTCGCAGTCACGTCCTACGTGCTTGCGCACGACACAGGTACGATTGCGCTGGCCTTTCAACAAAAAAAAAAACATTCTTATAGATGCCAGGAAATATCTTTTCACGTTACCTTCATCTGCATGAATCGCACAATTAGGTAGACGTGTATTACGTTTGCATAAATAAAACCTGGGTCTCCTGTGTATACCATAGAGCGGCGTGGGTGTACACTTCCAAAGAGATAAAAAAGGACAGGAAGATATATGTGGATATGTACATCAATGTTTTTTCTTCTATCATCCTATAAAATGTGTCTCTCACTCGCATTCCACATACACTCACTTCAATTCTGGTTCTACGATAATATAAGTGATAATAAGAGATATAATTGCATGAAAAAAAAATTATGACAATTTGAACAAATAAAAACAACAACAACAACAACAACAACATTTGTCAGTCGTTCTTTTTTGTTGTTCTACAAACAGATAAAATAGAAAGAGTTGTAGATGAAATGCGGTACATCATTCGAGGTTCAATCTCGATGGACTATATATGCATATATACATAGCTTGTATACGTGTTCATATCATGACTCGCGATTTACGTACTCACTTATCCGGTCAATAAATGTCGTACACGTTACGATCAGCGATTATATGCATCGCGCCCAAGCGACACGTCAACACGTGGGTGAAGCTCACAGGTATATAATACTGTTGCTCATACGTATGCGAGAGTGTGTAGTGCGTCGCATCGAATGGAGTTTAATTTGAAAAAATAATCTATTGACAGTCGATATGGAAATAATGGCCGTAGTTGAAAGAATGAATAAGCCAAGATGGAAGAAGAAGAAAGAATCGCCCACATCTACGTAGAATTAACGAATTAAGAGAAATGATAGAAGCATAGAAGCATAAAAGAGTAAAATATATACATTAGAACGAATATATACACAGATATTCATGCGCTGTCATACATTGAATACACATTGTATATATATATATATATATATATATATATATTTACTTGTAGTTACATGAGAACACGCAATGTTGAAATGGCGCTTACACGATCTTCGCTCTATCTCCAGTCGTTACTGCGCGACGTTGCGCGTTCTATAGATGCATGTAGAAGAAGAGGAAAGTAGGTGCAGAAGAAAAGAAGAGAAGAGAATGCACAATGCTACCATCCCAATGAACTCTATAGAGCCGTCACTCAATCCGCTGCGCAAGTTGCCCCGTGAGAGATTAACTCACTTGGTCTTCCGCCCTCCCTTCCTCCCTCTCTCTCAATTTCTCTCTCATTTTTGTATTCTTTTTCTAGTTATTTATTTATTTTCCTATTTATTTTTCATCGGTCTTTCTCCTTCGCCCACTACAAAAATTGAGTACAAGTGTATGTGTGTGAGTGTGTGCGTGCGCGTCTTCTCTCTCATGAGTAACAGGACAAAGAGAAATGAGAGACAATGAAGGAAAAGAGAAGAAGTTTAAATATCGAGAGTTCAATACTGCATATTGTTCAAAAGTTTGGTGATGGGACATCTGAAATGGTTCATATGTTCCTATTCCTTACAACCTCATGCATCTCTCACGACCCAATAGAATTAAAAATAAAATATTCGACTTTTATTCCATTTTTATTAATTCTTAAAGCGTGGTGAGCGTGGTCGTGGTAGTATTCGGTCTCTCACGAATACCGCACGAGGGGGGCCCTGTGCGTGGTAATTGCGATGAAATATGGGCGCCACTTCTCATTAAAATAGTTCAATATATATTTGTCAAGCAATCTCGCCACGCACACACTATATGGACACTTCATTACTGCTTTATTTTTTATTTTTTCATTTCAAATGGAAAAAAAGCAAATCCATGAGGAAAAAAAGCAGGAGTTTTTTTTTTATTCAACGTGGCAGCGCAGTTAGTCACGTTGTCACTGAGTAAAAATATTCGCATGTCCAGTCGACACTCAGGACAAGGACAGAGCTACCTCGAGGCACCTTTTCGGCTTCGGCCAAGTATATGAGGGTTGTAAATGCACACACACACATATATATATGTATGTGGAGTGGAAGAGAAGAGGAGTATAACGAAAAGAGAACGAGATCGTTGAAGAGGCGACACACTCTGCGTGGACGGGGAAACTCGAGATTCCATCGGTAGAATGAAAGACACAGTGCGGGGAATGAAGAGTGAACATACGCACGTGAACACGAGCCGGGATGGATTCTCAGTCTTCTACCGTCTTTCCCTCCTTTTTCTTCCATACACAGAGCCTCAAGGGGCCTAACTCTCCTCTCATCTTGCTCCCTCAGGATTATTATTATTCAGCAACCGCCCACGCGTGGATTGATCTCCCTTAGTACCCGAAACTGTGGTCGCGACGCCAAGACCCGGTGGGCCTTACACATATACCGATATATAGATATATCAATGTGCATGTGTATTACGAAAAAAAGTGTTCCGCGTTCTTTCAGTCTCCTTTTGTATTCGCCCTTCTTTTTTTTCCTTTTTTTTTTGTAGGAGGTCGTACAATCGGAAAGGTCGTCGATTGAGATAACACTCAACTCCTTTTTTTCTCCCTCATTTCATCGACGTGGGGGATTTCATTCAGCAATTTATATATATATATGTTCATTTATCTATATGTGTAACTATGTATTTTTGTCTATAGAATAAATTTCTTTAATAATACTAACTGTTTAACGCACATTGGAAAAGTTGAAATCGATCATTTCTCCTCATAGTTCTCAACTACGGAATTTGAATGTATATAAAAGGTATATGAATGATTAATTGTAGGGCCGACAGTGCGGTGATAAGGGAAAGATAATACATGTAAGATAGATATTATATTTGAGTTGTGTGTCGTGTATTGTATTGTGGTAAATGACCTCCGGCGGCCCCATATATATGAGTTAAACGCGCCAGTGACACTTCCCCACCGATCATTATATACTTCGCGTCGCATTTCACGCTCGTTCAAGTTGTCAAATAAACGTGGCGACGTGTGGGTGGTGGAACCACTTCCGATTCGTTTTGCCGTATAGTAAAAGTCCTCATCATTTTTCAAATGACTTCTTCCAATATACATACACACACAGACACACACACATAAAACAAATCTATACACAGAAGTATATACATACCGTTTACTGAAATGCCCTCTCTTCACTCTCAAATAAATCTTTTTGAGATGAAATAAAAAAAAGAGTATATAAATGTATATTTTGTAAATTGTGAAGAAGAAAAAGAAAAAAAATTAGGCAAACTTGAAGGCGTTAACACACACGTGATCCTTATCTTTCTCACTCGTTTTACCATCAGAGGTTGATTTATTGAACGATGGTTGAATCGATTTGTGTGTCAGTGGAATTTTCATCGACAGATCAATTTCGCGCGCGGTAAAACTCTCTTCACTCTTACTCCTTCTCTCACTCTCAGTTAAATACAAATTTATGCGTTGAACTCCTCGAGCAACGCGCGCGCTTTTTCGGCGGTTCATGCGCGCGCGAATTCTTCAAGTTGATGTTCCTCGTTTTTTCATTTTTTTTTTACTTTCATTCCACATTTTTTTTTTCTCTTTCAACTTGGGCCGAGGGCCAATCCGCTCGATCATCAATCACGTTTAAACGGAACGGCTTGGAATCGTTCGGTGGATATATATGTGTATGTATATATAAACTTATACAGTGAAGCTGAGATGACTCTGATACTTACAACGAGATGTAAGTGCTCGCACGAAGAATGAGTGTGAAAGAGGATTGATAATGCGAGAAATAAGAATGAGTAAAGAATGAAAAAGAGATGTGTGAACTCGCTTTGGTATAAAATAAAGTTTAAAGAGCATTATTGATCGTCATATAATACTCTCCTGCCACATATACATATATTTTTATATTGTTCAAATACCTATATACATTATACATGTATATATATATATGTAGAAACCAAACAAAAAATAAATCCTTGAACAAAAATATATTTTGACCATTCAAAATGATGAATAATAAAAGAAAAATAATAAAAATAAAATGGCAATAATATCAAACATAAAAATACATAAAAATCATGAGAGAAATATGTAGGTACTTGTTCGAGCCGTATAATAAGAGTATACATTTTGATGATGCTTCATTACTTGAAGCACGCAAACTTCTCTGTCTTTAATAAATATATACATGTATTTATTGCATGGTGATAATATCGATCGACCTGATTAATAATCCAGTCTCTCGTTATTCACCTTGCGCTCACACGTAAATGTCTGCTCTTGCCGAAACTTTCTCTTTTTCTTCCGTATATATGTATATGTTATTTGAGTGTGCCCACAACATGCCACTGCCTACAAGTGTCTTGAGACTAATTTATCATTCGCCGCTGATACATTTCAACGTCTGGTCAACGTTCAAATGCATATATATCCTTTATGAATAACTTCATCTCACTTATCATTTAATCAATGCAATCAAATTTACTTTATACGAATCTTGATATAGAAACAATGTATGCAAACAATAAATCGTAGAGTTATTTGTTCGAACAATATTTTCGTATTGTAACAGCACTGAAACAGCTGTCCAGCCGTACAGAAGTCTTCGCTCCAATATCCGGATATAGATTAATGTTAAAGACAAAAAATTTATCGCATATAAATATTACAAGTCTGACCTCTGGTGCAGCTATTGCAACTGAATATGCTCGACACGACCCACGCCCATACATGTATATCTTCATAAATATATTTAACATATGTAGGAGCAACATCAGACATTTGTATAATAAATATATATATTTATTATTTTATATATAATTGACTTTAAACGTAAAACACTGCATCAACACAAGTTTCGCATAAATGTATATATATATATCCATGACCAGGAGACATTTCTCATTAGTCATTAGTTAGACCATTAAATAAAACCGCATGTAATTTTGCAAATGGGTATAACTATTCGACTTGAGCTCTATCCCTTCCTCTCCCGTCCTCGTCTCATTCCGTTTTCCCCATTCTCCTGTATATTATATCTCTTTATGCCAATTGAATTGTTTTGAAGCACAAGTTATTTCGCAATGAGAGACGGATTAAAGGTATGGGATGTGATGATGGTGAAGTAGAAGATAATGAAGAGAAGAGTGTGTCGCACAGTTGAATATATATGTATAGGGTATATATAAACACGAACGATGCGACTTATCTTGACAGATTACCGCGCCACCCAGTGTAATTTGTTGGCGCAGCTCCTATTCACCTTCTTTCATCTGCCTGCTCATTCTCTCGAATAAATGTATATGTATATATGCTGTTTCTCTTTTTCACACTGCATTTACAGGCGGTATAGGCACAACGATACTGAGTAAGAGTTTCACCATACGATAATATTCTCTTAATTCGAACGCCATGGGCGTTAATGGCGTTAATCTTGTCGGCGCGTACAAAAATGTCGTGATTAACGATGCAAAACTTCCTACAATTCGTTTTCTTGATAATATTTACAATGTCGTACGGTGGCTTATTTGTACGAAATACAATAACTTGATTAGAATAGATAAGTGTTATGTTGACCTAACAATATATGTCGCTTGGTCAATCTATTTTGGCATTATATGTAGCTGAACTTTAGTGAAGAGTCGATATTGCGTATATGGTGATAAAGCGTAGCAGCGTGATAAACGTATAAAGTCGGGGAATTGAATTGGATTGTGTAATGATTTAAAATTAAATGATAAATCATTTTATCAAGATGAAATCAATATCCAATAAATATCACACGGAGAGGCGGAAAGAATTTTATATATGTATTAATGTATGTATGAATAGGTGTGTACGGATGTATGCATATAGATGCGGCGATCAATATATCGGTGATGGTGGCGAGGATGAGAAGCAGGTCGTTATTAGTGCGCCCGAGCTCCGATAACGGGAATCGATTGGTCTCGCGGCCAACTGTGTCTTCGTCTTCCTCTTTTATTTACTCTCTGTTCTTCTTCATCGGTTCTTCTTTATCTCACCACTCTCTCCACTGCTTCAACATCTTCTCTGTCTTCTTTTTCATCATCATCTTCGAGACATACGCACTCTCACACGCAAACGATATAAACATAACCGGTATACGCACCTAGGGGGATATTACCGTGTCAACACGGTATTTACTGGAACAATGCCACAGCGCTGAGAGCAGTAGCATGTGATTATATTTCCAAGGGGGCAACTTTTTTATCTCGCTCATCTTTTATCCCTTATTTCTCTTTATATATTTATTTATGTGTGTGTATGTATGCACGTATGTATGTATACACATAAGACTGCAATCATGAATCGATTGAGCATCTCGTCATCATCACTCTGACAGTTTATTGAGCGCGCACAGATTTATTTGTGACTTTTATTAATACATAATATAAATATATATATACTCAACTTTGCTCTCACTTATTTAATTTTTTTCTTTTATATTTATATTCATATCCGGTGACCCATAATTGTTTTTACCTTTCTTATGAACGTTATAATAGAATTCTCTTTTTTTCAACTTTTTGTTTATCGTTTTGGTATTTATTTTTTATGTATACACAAAGAACGATTTGCTGGAAATTTATTTTTTTTTTAGTAGCCATCAAGTTTTTCATCCATCCTGAAGATTAGTTCTAGTCTCATATAAACATATACTACGACACAAACACATACACACATTGACTTTCTTGCGTCTGCCGACAATCGTCAGAGTTAATTAGAGTCCAAAGGAATATGAGGTGAAGGAGATGGCGAACAGTTCGCCACACACATTTATATTTATCTTAGTGTGTGTGTGTATGTATATATATAAAGACAAATGGAAAAGGGAGGGCGCCTTTCTCACTTACTTATACCTATATATTCTCATCTTTCTTCATACGATGCTTCTTCTTTTGAGCGCAAGGAAGACCAGTAAAAGTTGAGAGAGTTGGTTGTGGGCACAAAAAACCAGAATTGGACGATAGAGAAATGTATATATGTATAAGGAGGAAGAAGAGAGAAAGAAATATGTGCGAATTTGCACGTGCGTGCGATCATCTCGCGCTCACCCGCGCATTTTGCCAAGAACTTCAAACAATTTCTTCGCGCGCAATTATAAAACCACCTAGGTTGTTGATTCGACTCATCTTCTTTTTCATCTCTCATATGTACATCAAGAGAGTTAAACACGGAAATATTACTGCTGATTGAGTCACATCCATATGTGTACACATACATGTATTATTTTTTTTAAAAAACATTTTTTCAATTGTGTTTAATAATTCCTGATGTTGTCAACTCTATGATTTCACATGCAACACTATTGAAACAATTACCCTCCACGCCTCAATCTTTTTCATTTCCCGATGGTATCTAATTGAGTGAGGTTTTATTCTTTATGCTACCAAGAGTTAGAAAATGTACTTCGAAGATCGAATTGTTTTTCTTTTTCGACATATATTTGTTTAAGATGCAGAATTGAATGAAATGTAATAATCGGTTGTTTTGTTTCTACATCACCATGAGATCGAGCAATAGACATAAAATAAATTGGCAATCAAGGACATGAGACAAGACATGTTTGTGGGTATCTCAGTGAGGTGATGTGCCGTGTGTTTTGTAGGATATATAATATTTCAGACGTGTGCGCACTCGTGTGCGTGAAATATAGGTTGATATCGCGATAAATAACGAGGTTCCCTCTTCGTTGGTGATGCCCCAGGCATTCGCTACCGTTCTCGTACAAACGCGCGTGCTTGCTCCCAACTCGTTCATACCTCAACAATCTTCGTGGTGGATCGTATAGTTTTATTTATCTCTCTCATCCCCATTCTCACTCCCGTTCTTTCCACACACATCTCCACTATGTAGGTAAACTCATCTTCCATATAGCTATCTACTCGTCTATACAACCATAAGTGTATATCTTTAACGTTAGGTATATTACGGGCACTTTGAAACAGACGGCAGTTTGTTCGCCATTGCCACATACCAATTGCAGTGAGCCGCCCGTGAAATATAGCTCACTCTAAAAGGCACTTTGATTCTAAACGTTTTCCGCACTCCACATTCAAAGCGGTATAGAAAATATATATATGTGCAATCCTCTTATTTTTATTCATATGATTTAATGGAGAGCGAATTTAATTTTAATGTGTATACAAATCATAACGGCAAGAATTTATATTTTGGAATCTCATCGCTCAAATATCCAAATTTATTCAATTCAGAGTTATGGTAGATTGTGATACCATCATAATATTCTCGTCTAATTGGACAGAAATCGCAATTGTTTATATGTAATGATAAATTTCACATAGAAATCATAATTAATTTATGAGTTCGACATTGGTAATGACTGTGAATTCGATTTACTTTTCTTTAAGCCTCCTCGATCATTATTTTGATATGCAATTAATTGTGATGATGATGTGAAATGTTTAGGGTAGATATGAATAATGAAATAAAAAACTAATAATATTGAATGAAGTAGAAAAGTGAGAAAAAGAAATTTTTCAAGGTTCATTGGCACAGTGAAATCTTTCGACTCATTTATTATCTTCGGACTTTAAAAAGCCCTCTCTACATATATAAATATATATTGTTGGAGCTCCTGGGACTCCCTCACAATATCGACTTTTTATTTCTCATATATCCCTGCATGTATAGTCAGATATAGATATATTGCTTCTGGTTATTGATGCCTCCATTTGTTTATCAGTAACACGCGAGAACGTTGAAAATGACTAATGTCGCTATTAGCTAAGCGAAAGAATAATTCAGTAAGAGAAAAAAAATTAAAAAACATGTACTGAATGAGTTTTACATCTCAATTTTTTCGTACAGACCTCAATATATACTTCGACAACAAATTTTTGATTTTTGTTTTAATTTTTTTCAACACTCTCTAGAAATTCCAAACACCCAGCAGCACATATTAATGAAATAAAAGTCCATAACAGCACCAGTAAAAAATTTTTCTACGAGCAATACGAAAATATGATGAGAAAAAAAGAAAAAAACTGGAAGTATCTTTTTCTTTTTCATTTATGTATAGAGAATGTGTGCAAGAGGAGATGAAATAGTATGTGTGTGAATGCAAAAGAGTGAATGGGAGTAAAGAGAAGGAGCGAAAAAAGAAGAGAGGCGAAAAGGAGAGTGAGGGAGCAAGTGAGAGGGATGGTTATCGTTGGGTAAGTGCCCTCCCGTGTCGAGATAATGCCGACACCAGGGGCGACAACATCATCCGCAGCGCGCGGCAAATGCTACAAACGTAATCCGGCCTCGCCGCGTCACTGTTGCGAACAACCAGTAGGTCTTGTCATTTTTATTTTTTTTATCTCCTTACCCGGCTGGCGTGATCGCCCCACCGAAAAAACAAATAAAATAATTAATATTAAAATTGCTTTACTCTTGTATAGTGAATTTTTTTTTGCTCCATTCTCCGACGAAAAAAATCTCGAGTTTTTAAGGTCTTGTCTTTTTGTTCTTCGATCAAATAGAATTTTTTTCACGCACAGATAGCGATGGCAGAGACACGGGGATGGAATTTTTATCTATATTGCCCATCTTCTGATGGTCGTGGCGAAGCCATACAATAGAGAAAAATGGGATGCGCTGTGGTGTGTACCGTGTCGGTCATTATCGGTCCTCATTATATTGGAACCGATCAATCACTCAAAGAAATCGCTCAACGACGCGCTAGTGTGGTAGAGTATGCTGCTGTATATATATTTATTTATATTTATCTCTTGCTCGCTCAAACAGACCTTTTGCCTGTGTATCGCTGCATTCATTAGCGAATGCAACCTAGTCTAGTGCACAACTCTTTTATTTTAATGAAAATAGTTGCAGCGAAATATTGAGCTTGATAATTTATGATACTCGTATTGATAACAGTAGAATCGGAAATTCATGTCAACGAGTATAATTCAAAATGTTTCATTATAAAATGACAATTTTATATTTCAAGAGTTTCAATTTTTTTCTTAACTTGGACTCGGTTAAGCATCGCAGCTACCTCAGGAACTTCAAAGGCTAAGAGAAAATTTTTTGGCATACAGAAAGTCGGACGATAGTCTGTATTGGAGAGAAAGACAAAAGGGAACAGAAAGAATGACTCGGAGACAGAGAGATGCGTTCACGTCGATGCACAGCAACGCGCGCTGATTAGCAATTTTAGGTGCAATAAAAACAATTTGTAATTCCACGAGAATGAATAAAAAGTGGTTTTGGACTAATGAGAAAGTCTACCCCAGACTTCAAACTATATGTGCATGTATATGGCAGGTTTGGCATTGGTATTATATACGAATGTGTCCACAACGAGTTCAACGCCACTTCCAGAAACTTCTGACGCTTCATTTTACCAAGAATAACATACATATATGTAAATATTTGTATGTACAAATCTATATACATATGGTTTTCAGTTTCGTGGCGATATCGCTCTTTTCTCTCTTTTCACTCATGCTCAACACTTGCGTTGACACGATTAATGACTATGCATGAAATCGTATCGGCAAAAGTGTCAATACGCGATCTGTTGAGTAGAAGGCAATTAGCACCAATGCGGAGATACTTAATGGAGGTAAGTTACTTACGTTCGAAAAAAAGCATCTCTCACATATTTTTGTCGAGAGTATGTGAGAACGGACGAGATAAGATGTAGCAGAACAATTTTGAAGAGTGGAAAAGGAATCAATTTAAATTGGAAACTGAAATTTAATTTTTATTCGAAGATTCCTCAGCCTTCATCATATCATTGCAAACACTCATTCGTTCTCCCAGATTATTTCCCAGAATATAGATAGAGATGTAAAATAAGATGGATGGAAATTGTCCGTAGTGGTGGAAAGAAAGAAAAAGAAGGGAAGCAAAATTTAGTTGCGTGCCACGATGACATTTTTTGAGGATCTAATCAGTACCACTAATGCATCGATCCGTCATCTGTTGCGCAGCGGAACATGACAAGAGGGAATTTGAGAGGCGACAGACATATTATATATATATATATATATATTGTGCGTGAAACGCAAGTAGGTATTGAAAAATTGTCACATGGATTCACCTGTGTTTGACCAATATTTGTCTTTTTCATACCATTTGCGTCTATATCATCAAGTCATCATCATCATCATTATCTCCAAGATGACGATAAGAATAAAAAAATTCAATCTTTCAGATTTTCCATGAGAGTCGCGTGTGTTCACGCTCCTTTTACGTGAACAAACTGTCGAGCCAATGAGAAATGAGCAGGTTCATCCATTGGATAGTGGATTGTGTACCTATACACCATAGTGGATATAGGAATATAAGTGCACTCATGAAAAGAGCGACAGGATGACTGAAAGAGAGAGGACAACACTGTGAGCGCAGTGAGATTGCCGCGTTTACGGCCCAATAAAGTCGACTTCTTGTTGGCCGTTAACATGTCAGCTCTACTTTTTCATCCCAAGCCAACGTCTCTTATAACTTACAAGCAACTTTTCTCTCTACTATATTCCTATCGAGTCTGCGCCTCTATATACCCAATCTACCACACGAAACATCGCACAACAGTGCTTGAATTATTTTCATTTCTTCCTCAACACTCTCGCAAATTATTCCAAACGTTAAAACGAAGAAAAATAATGTGACAACGAAAAAGAAAAAAAAAAAAGTTGTTATAACTATGAAGATGAAATGGAAAATGCGTGGAAAAGTTTCCGGAAATTAAATTGAACATTTAAACTATGTATACATCTATCTGCAATGCATCATCATTGATAGAAGACTTGACGATATTTTTTATGTGTTGTCAAATAATCCATGAGATATTTAGCGTGGCTGTGTAGGCAATGTATATTTGCATGTGCATATGTGTGGAGATATGCTCAAGGACCGGCTTACGCGTATTTATGCGGAATTAAGAATGTAGATTGCAATCTCACTGTCAACTCGAATACGACACAGGTCCCATACAAAGTTGTATGGGTATATTGGCCAGAAGGACGAACACAAGAAAAGTTCAAGGGAGAGAAGAGAAAAATTCTTCCCCGTTATTTGTTCAAATCTATGAAGAGTATTTTTTTTTCCGTTTCCACTGACGAAGCTGCATTGACCATGCACGCGAATAAGAATTATATCTGTTGTGACTTTGAGGTGCAGTGTCAAGGCTCGGAATGAAAAAGGTAGTACCGGCTGGTGTGAAGGACTCGAGACAGTACGGCGCCAGCATGATTATTGCGGCTGTGTGCGAAAGATTGTCTTGCTCTTTTATTTGTTTATTTTTTGGTTTTGGTTAGTTTAGCGTATTCTACTGGGAAATATTTTTTTTTTCTTTCAAGCAACGAGATGTACAGAGGGAGAAGAGCGAAAAAGACTTTGGTCAGTTTCCAACTCTCATCTTTATACTCTCTCACGTAGAATGACCGCATCGAAGTAATGAACCAACATGACGTTGCGGTTTCATCGACAATGTATACATGTATATGTGCATACCCTACGCAGGGTCTTTTCGCGTTATTGAAAGCCAACCGTCGCTCAAAGATAATCTCTGTAGTTACATTAACATTAGAAAATAATATTCATATACTTTCAAGAACAAATGATAATTGCGCAAAGAAATTGAATAAAAAAAGAAAAAAAACAAGAAACAAATTGACGTCTTGCTATGTGGAAATTAAAAATTTAATATATACATACGTATAAATATGTGAACGTGAAAAAAACTTGTGTTATTACAATAAAATATTAATAAATACGTCTTGGAAGTAAAAGTATGATATTCAGTTTGACCTTTTTTTTTCATTCTTTTTTTTCAGCTGAGTCAGAGTGATTTTATTTTGGCTTCTTCGTTCTGTTTCGTGTTTTTTTTATCCTCCCATAATGTCGGCGTATTCTCAAATTCTCTTCGCAAACTGAAACGATGACTGGATAATCACCTTGATTTTTTTTCCCTCTTTATTTTCATATGACGTTTCTTATTTTTATTGTTGAATTTGAGGTCCACAGTGAAATTTTCGAGAGTATACGCGAATGCGATGATGTCGTAACACATGGGACGTATCAGTTTCCTCGTGTGGACACACACATATTAGGATGAGTTGAGATGGCGGCAATATAATCAAAATGGATATATATATATATATATATGAAGAAAAAGAAAAATGAAAAAGAAAACGGGAAAGAGGATGAGATATAAGGAGAGTGAGAGAGAGAAAGAAGGCGCAACAGGTGCCGGGTGGACTACTGTGCGCGACTGTTTACGGTGCACTAAGTGCCGAATCTGAATCGAAAAGGCATTAAGAATATTTTATGGTTTTTCGGGGCGACGAAGAAAGAAAGATAGGAGTTATTCTGTCTTTCATTTTAGTTGGGTTATTCGTGAGCAAACGTGCGCTCGCGCGGGGCCTTACAGAGAAAGCAGTTTGCGTGCCGGTTAGGATCGCCGTCGGCCGCCCTTAATTATCCACGTAAATAATATTAACGCTTCCACTCGTCGCGCGACTCTTGGACCGCTCGACACAATTTATGCTCAGCTTCCTCCATCTTCATTTTTATTTTCATCTTTTATTTTTCTTATTTTTATTTTATTCCGAGGGTTTCTTTTTTTTTCACGTTTATTCGCTCATCCTTAATATATATTTGTTGGCAACTTGGTTGCTTTTGCCGCGAGGAATTCGAACGACTTGAAAGGACCGATTGACCTAAACACAAATATATACGCACGAATACACAAACGATAATATCATTTTTTTTCTCCATCTTCTTTTCCTCGTCTTCTTTTTCCGCCTTATTTTTTTTCGTTCATTCACTGTGTGAGGTCTATCGGCTTTTGTGTTCAATCGAGTCGACGATCTTGACAGCTGTCGTCACCTTTGTCATATCCTTCGACGCCTCGTGCGCACACACAATTATATAATTTATGCATTCATTGATATTATATTCATATATATTTATTTCTACGCTGGTCCATTCTAATATGTCACCAAATAGATCAAGGCCCCAATGTATTATACGTGAAGACGAATGATGAAACGGAAAATGAAATGAAAAAAAATAATAATCTTTGAATTTGTCTGATGATACATGGAAAGCAAGCGAATTCTTTGGCTAAATTCCAGAAGTTATGTGAAAACTCACTTCCTCATTTGGCAATAAAAAAGGATAAAAATGTTTACGACAAAGATGAAGGACGAAACGACGATAGTGGCGAACGGTGGGTGATGGTAGTAGCCGCCTCTTCACATATACAAATGAAAAAATAAAAGGACCTAAATGTATATATGACGCAAAAGGAGACGAACGAATGAGGATAGAAAGAAGCGGCCAAGGAGGAGAAGAAAGAGATGGTAGTCCAAGGCCTGTCGCCTCGGTCGAAACATTCCCAGCTCAGGGCGTGCATTAAATATGATATATGCTTATTGAATTTGTAAGTAAAACGGCCGCGTATAACTGCGAGTTGAGAGGTGAGGGCAGCGAATGTGAGAAAGAAGATGGATAAAGAAAAGAGAATTGGTATACATGTATAGATATTTATGTGTATATGGAGAATGCGCGTGTGTGGCAGAAGTTAACGCGCGATGATTGGAAGGATGTGTATCGCGTACGTTGTGTATAACGTCGTCTCTTCTCACTTCTTTCACCGCTCAACCGCTCAACCTTTCGATTCTTTCTTTATCTCCCTTTTGTATAGTCGCAATATTCTTCGTCAGTCCAGTGCAATGTTCGTGGCGCATATATTTTCCTCTTCTCCCTTTCACCCTAAGAGAGATCCCACCGTCTGGTAGCCGCGGTGGCAAAGCGTGCATAATTAGGAGGAATTCAACGGGGATTACCTTCGTACACATCCCATCCAGTCATCTCTGCCATTTATTTATTTTATTTCTAACTTGTGTTGCTTTTTTCCATCCTCCACCTTTTGTTAATCTCTTTTTTTTTCGTTATACTGTCATTTCCTTCCTTTTTCACCCTTCTCTTCATTTGTATGCACTTCTAAAATTGTTTTCTCAAATTTGCAATCAAGTAAAATTTCCGACAATTTGTTTTCATAATAGGAAAAAATTTCGAGTGGAATTTTGATTACACCATTTCTCCCAGCCAAATAATTTTTAGCACGGAATTATTTATATACATGATACATTATTGTATGAAGTGGGAGATGGAAGAGTGAAAGAGGGAGACAGAGAATTGGAGCGCGCGCGCACGATCATGTTTTTTCGTAGTGTGTCCAGGCAGACGTACATCGAAATGGAATCCGGTCTGCTGGTAACAAAACCCAATTGACAAATTGAGTGGAGTAGTCTGGCACGCACTCTGGCGCGCTCGTACGTAAAATACCATTACATATATATATATGTATATGATAGTGCACACATTATCATTCTCCCTTTCACTTACATTTTGTTTTATATATTTGTTTTATAAATACTCACCCCGACAATTCAATGTCAATATTAATTGCCCATAATTCGATACGAGGCAAACGTGAAATAGTTGATGTTTTTTTCGTATTATTAAACAGATTCAGGATCATAATTTTAATTTTTCTTACAACTACAGGGACGCTTGCAGGTTTTATATTTGCGAAAGAGTGAATTATGGTTTTTCCTTCGGACGCAACAGCCTTTTATAATATATGCTACATATTTCTTTATACCACTGGCTGTCGACATTGTTGCAAGATATGAATTAATATATATATGTGAGGCTACTCATTTGAACGAGAATTTTTCTGCCGCTCAGTTATACACACTACACACAAAATAGCACACACACATACACCAATCCACCCATTACAAATCATATTAAATTTCATAGTGACAACTATCTACCACCATTCAAAAAAGTTTATTCACCATTTTCCAAGCCGCACAACTTTACTTGTACAATTATTTATTGCTGATCTTTTATCATCAAAAAATACTCAAACTCTTTATATATATATGTATTTTAAATGTACTTTTGCAGATATATTCAAGTGCGCGGGAACAATCGTTTAATTACGTCTCGATGATTATCTTGATAAAAAACAAGATGGTCTATTGTCAAGTGTACGGCCACTATAGAATAAAGTGCAAAAGTCACCATGCACTTTACTATATGTGTGCACATATATCTGTGAGTGTATATATGACTTGAAACAGAAGCAACTGTGCTTGGATTATTTGCATAAACGAATAGACCGCGAGAGATCTTTCGCTCGGTGTGTCCTGCACTGCTAATCGATTTGCCGGTCGAAAGCGTGCCTCGGTGCTACGTCTAATTGGTAATTAAGCTCGGCTTTACGGCCCGCGTCTCTGCACATTCGCGCTACCGTTTCTACCTACCAATACATACATACATATATATACTTCCATATATATGTACTTGTCGTCTCGCTTGCTCTCAACTTTTCTTATGTGCTCACAACAGAATATAATGCATACGTTGAATCGCGCCATCTGTATATATATATACAAAAATTTTGCTTGCAACAAGTCACGTATTTATCTCGACTCTCAATCAAATCGAAATCATTGTCGCAATCACAGAAATCGTGGGATCTGCATAATTTTCTCTTATCTTTAATTAAATATGATTTTTTATTTTTATCCTTTCTCGACACATGTTAATCGTGACCTAATTACATCAATTGAAAACGCGTAGATATTTATTCGTATTCATGTACTTTTTTCGCCCGTTCACAGTTTGATTTATATTTGTATGTCTATAATATTTACTGAGGAAATTGAGTTGATTGATTTACGAAGAGAGGGAAATTGTATTCACGTACCGGAAATAATATCGCGGTGACCACGTGTATATATGTGAGAGGGAGAAAAAGTGACGTAATAACGACAGCAGGAAAAGACGAGTTTATTCAAATGCATAAACATATTTATATGTTCAGTAGACCAAGAGTTACGGATACAAATAACGCGTATACGTAATTAGTGTACATGAGAGAGCGACTACTTCCTTCGAAGATTGACAGAATCGATATCGAACTTGCGCGCGCTCATGCATGTTTACGAATGTATACATCGATAAATGAATGCATGTGGTATATAAATTCATGCCACCCTCTATCGTTTGTCTTTTGCATATCAACCTTACTTTCTTCGTTTCCTATCCATCTACATGGTGTACTAAAATCAATTACATTTATACTAATCACACAATCCCGCTCTTGATTAGAATCAGAAGGTTTTGAATCATCTTATTCATAATTCAAATTCGTTCCTGATTAATCCGTCCAACACTAATTTTTCTAGTCATATAATTCTATCATTTACGTGAATTCTAATAACTTTGTCACACTCTGTATATAAACAAATAGATTTAATGAATCCCGCCATTATATCACTTGCCCAACGATCATGTATTTTCCAAACGTCATAATGTGACCTTTCGCTTTAAAACATTTTTATATTTATTCCTTCTGCTAATTTATTTTTGTCATCTCGTGTGTTTGCGAAAGTGTGCATAAATTATTTGAAAATACATACATTTTACATGTGTATACACAAGTGAAATTAAATGCAATGTGATGGTGTGTCTGTAGGAGAGAACGCATCACACATACAGGTTAATTACGAGCGAAAGTGCGAGACGCGGTACTCGAGTGCAATTTAATCTCGAAAATCACATTCACACACATACAGCTGTGTAAACGAAAGAAAAACCCAGGTGCATCACAAAAATGTTTATTCAATTTATTTTTCTACCATTAACGTAAACTTTTTCATTTATATCAGCATCAAGTATATAACTACATGTGTATGTAAATTCACTTTTAGTTTCGCCTTAATCATAGAAATAAATCTTCGGGTAAATGAAAGTCAATCCCACTGTTATTAGTTTCTCTCTCATTCAGTATTTCTTTTCCACCTTTTGTACATACATGTTTGGACTTCTCTTCTGCATAGAATATTTTGTAATCAACTTTTGCCGTAGGCGTTCGGTGCACTCTATTGGCACACCTGTTAAACACGTTACAACCAAATCAATGCCCAAGAAACCGAGTATAACAATATTATAATATACTTATAAACACGTACTTTAAATATTTTTTATTCAATAGAAAATGTCGATGAAGAGAATGATGTCAATATTTTTTACTTGTACGTGAGAACATTCTAAAGAGTTCGCAAATACAATGATAAAGTGAGGAAAGAATATGATATAGGTGTGCATATGTGTTTAACTATATATATGTGGCGATGAGAGCAGAGAGGCGAAAGGATACAAATATTTGCGACACGTCGCGCGAAAGAGGATTCCTTTGATCTGACCGTAAATCAGTCGGTCGTAATGTCGTGGCACGTGTGTGTGCGTGTATGTGTATGTTTGTTGTATTCTCGATTCACTCCCTAATTAATTGCGAATACTACAATAATTATTTCGAGGCGTGTCTTTGACCACGTCTTTGGACACTTGAGCATTCACCGTATGTGTGAAATGCATCAAATCGTTCCAAACATCACACGAAATTGAAAGGGAAAAAATGGTTGTTTATGTCAAAAATAATTCTGTTATTCTGGGGTCGTTTATTCTTTTGGCTGCTGAAAATTCCATGTTGAAATATATATAGTTGGAATATTGAAAACTTGTTGGACAATTTTTGAATTAGAATGCTGTACAGCAGTCACGCAAGTTGATGAAAAACATTGTAGAGAAGTTTTGCCATTTGCTGTTGAGAAACATGAGTAATTGTAATAGGTTTTAAATTGTTCTCTCAGTTTAATGACAAATAATATCTACCTCGCGTCATATTCTCGCACTTCTTCCATACATACACACACATATGATTTTCTTTATATAGACTATTTCCCAACAGATTATGTCGTTCCGCATCCGTACAATTTTTATTCATATTCATTCTTGTTCTACCCAGTTTATTTATATAAAATACATCCAACATCCTTTTCTGGCAGAACGTCAGTTGTTTTTTTACAAAACAACACTGCGAAGCAAAAAATAAACTCAACAAGACACTTGTTGCACTGTTTCAGCAATATCGATGATAAAATTGCGAACAATATAAATGTATTTTTGCAATTCATCATAAAATGGTGAAGTTAGAAAAAAAAATATATGTATATATCTATCATTTATAATAATAAATAAGTGGGAAGAGAAATAGTTGAAGTTGTAAATGGAAAATTGTGATTCATTCAACGAATTCATCTTTGAAATGTGATTTAATTCAGTGTTTGTTGGTACGCAACCGACACGATTCGCCAGTGAATATTCTTAAGGAATAACATTTGAATCGTTGACTGGTTCATATGTATGTCGATTTGGCCACACATGCACACGCATACGCACACACTTGTACATGTGATTCTTCGATGCAACATATAAGTATACATATAAATATATTTAAGCAACCGGTTGATGTATAGCCCTGTCGTTTGTGCTCTCTCTCTCTTTCCCACTTCCTTTTTTCACCTTTTCCTTTTCTCTTCGAGAATGTCCATTCAATTCACTTGATATAAACCAAACGCCTTGCGAATGACGTTCGTGCTTCGCGCGCCGACTTGTCATACTCTATTACCGATCTTCAATGCGATACAGGATACCATCAACAAACTTGAATATATGAAAAAAACGAGTGGAAAAAATCAACATTCTTTTTTCTCCATCTTCAATTCTGTTTAAAAAATATTAATTAAGGAAAGACAAGGAAAAAGTCAAGATGTGATATGACTGATGAAGAAATGGCATTCAAAAGTATGTATGCAAGAATATATACAAGAACATTAATGCTTCGTCGCGGAAGATTTTATTTATTATTTTATTATTATTCTTAATCTTTTTTCTCCATTTTTTGCTTTATTCCTGTCGTTCCCGTGCGCTTCCACAACGTTTTCTTGTATACGAGCATCATCAAGAGCAGTTTGTTACGCTTGTGGAAACGTCCTCCTCAATCCTGCCGTCTACCTTTTTTTTCGCAATCTTGCTCTTTCTTTTCCTCTCTCCCTCTCTACCACTTCTACCCCTTATTTCATCTCGTGTTGTACTATACATATATACATACACATTACAACCTGTCCGGTTTGCTCTCGCGCGCGATCGGCATATGTATCCAAGAGGACACACGTTATATTGAAAGTGATCCTGCGTGTAAGAAAACGTCCACTCTCACTTTTGTTCAGTTTATCAACACACGACAAGTTTACGAATTGGAGATAAATAGGTCTGTAGTTTATAGAAAATTAATCTGAGAGGAAAGAAACATTTACGGGGGTATTTTAAAGAGGTCATATTTGGGCGAACTTTCCTCATAAAAACAATCTACTTCAAAATTTTAGGGAAATAAATATTATTGTAAAAAAAATTGGATGCAAAATTAAAGTTCATTGACAATCTTTGGTCGTATAACCACCTTGAATGTGCCCTATCTGATACGAAGCCTGAGGCTTTTTTTTCAGTCTGTCGGGCACGAGTTCACTCATTCGCTCTCGTTCACCATCATATTCGCCCCGTATCATCATTCTTGCTCTTTCCTCTCGTTTCATCTGAGTCCAGCAGACAGCGGCAAAACACACCGATTGTGTACTTCCCTCAAACCGCCGCTAATGACCATTCGCCCCCTTCCTATCTCTCACTTTCTTCCATATACCCAGTCATTCTCGTTATCTCTTTTAGTTCGCGCCCCGGCTGTGTTTATTAATATGAATTACTTTGGCGATGGATCTTCACTCAGTGACGTGATAATGAATTATCAAAAAGAGTTTCTGTGCGTTTTTAAATCTACAGATAAATTAATTTTCAGAAAAACAAAACGGAAAAAACAATCTTTACCGTTTATATGAAAATAGTTGAGTCAATTTATTAAATATAGTTAACATGTCATGTTTTTTTTTGCTATAATTCCTTTCCGTTTATATCCCTCAGCGATTAATTTTTTAATCTGAATTGTTGAGAAGTATAAGAGCGTCCACGTGCGCTTGAAACGATTATTGTGGATCGTGAAATGTCGGTCTATGCTTATACATGTATTCACATATGTATGTGTATATGTGCATGTGTTACAGCTAAGATAGAAGAAGTTTGTGCACCCTACTACACACGATGGTGGACCGACGACGACGACGCCGATTCATACGCGTTGGAGAGAATGTACGGCAATAGATGTGTGTGCGCGCGTGTGCGCGCTCGGGCTTCGACCGTAAATACGTTGGAATGCAGACGGCGCGCGGGTTGTGGCCGTGGAGCGCCTCAACGGCCAGGGCAACAGAGCGCGAGCGGTCCACTATATACATATAAAAGTGTGCGAGAGGGAATGAGAACGAAATATAGCACGGTCGATGGCATCATCCGTGTAGAGGCCTTTCTGTGTGTGTGTGTGTGTATGCTATCGTAGATTTTTCGAAACTGAATATTTTTCAATCAGAATTTCAACGAGAAATTGAAAATAGTCTTTTGGACATATGTACCAAATATTTTTATTAATTACCATAATAATTCTCATGTTTTGTATAAAAATTCAATTGAAACTTACTTCAGTGTTAGTTAAAAATGATCTTGTCAAATGGGACAAATTGTATGAAAGTATATTTTCGCTAAGAAGAAATTTAGTCAATGAAAAAAATCACCTCAACACCACTTCCGCATGTAAATTTGATAAATTACACATCATGTATACCACAGCTATAACTACAATATAACTGCATGTATTATATGATGATGTAGAAAAAGAATAAGTAGAAAAATGAATGAACAAAAAAAATGTATAATAAAAAAGAGAGAGGAATAAATATAAATAAAAAATGAAGAACAAAGTGAAAAGAGAAGCGACGTGGATGATGCAGGCGTTTAACATAAATATTGCTCGAAAAATATTTCGACGTGGCCGCTGGGTAGACCGCACGCCTGCGGGTGATCCGCTGACACGACGTTAATTGAAAGCCCCTGTATACTTCGTCTTCCCTCTTTCTCTTTTCCTTTCTATCTCCTTCACTATCCCTCTCACAATCTCTTTTCTCGCTTTCTACCTTCTCCCTTAACCGCCATTCGCTCGCCGATTCGCTTCATATCTCTGCAGTATTTCTTTTGGAAGAATCAAAAAATTATGTTTGAAGATGTATCGCAATTTCAGATTCTTCATTCGTATGTTACTTCACTTTCCTTACGCTTGTATTCCAACTCCGTGATAGCATTAACGCAAATCGTGATGGAATAAGCGTGAAAGAAGTGGAGAAGGAAGAGAAAAAGAAGAAAAAGAAGAAAAAGAAGAAGAAAAAAGAAAAAGGAGAAGAAGAAGGATGCGAAGAGGAAAAAGGAAAGAAAAAAAAGGGGCATGAAAAGTGCCTTCTGAAGATGGAAGTTGATGTTGAAGCGAAGGACAAATAAAAGTTGAGAGACGGAGAAAAGAGAAAGAGAAATGGTGGTAGCAAAGGCATTCAACTCAGTGAACTCGAATCTCCTTCACCGGTGGCTATCCCTCGTCTACTTGCGGCAGGTTTACGACGAGCCAACGCAAACACGACATTCGCCCGCTAACTGGCCACCTAGCTACCGGTATATACCAATGATATTCCTTGGAGACGTAACGGACGCCGGAAATAGAAAACAACAAAGCCCACACCAGGAAGTTGTCATTCGTCTGTTCATACGTTTCTCACCAACTTTTCCATTCTGTCCATTCATTTATTTATTTATCTCGTACAATAATACCAAATGGCATCATTTTTATCAAATACTGTCGAGTCATTTTCCCAGTAAATATTCTCATATTATCATTTGAAGAGACAAAAAATTCCAAATACTAATCACCAAACATAATTGTACACAGCTCTTCTTTTTCTCATTAATCATATTTGAGTCTGAATGGGAAAAATTGTGGACACTTGTAATTTAGCCATGATATAACGGGACCTTCTTAATTATGTGCCAACTTTATTCAATCCTTTTTCATTCCACCCTTACGCAATTCCAACTTCGCATTCGTATAGATATATACATGTATACATCTTATGCTCTTCTCATCGCGTTTCTCTTGCGTGGCATTTTGAATTCATTGCTCTTGCTCCGCCTTTAACCAGGTTCAAGGTTAGCATAATCCACTCTCGTCTCCACTCTCTTTCCACGTCGTTTCTGTGTGATTTCTACGCGAGCGCCCGCATCATTTGTGCGTTCGCAAGCAGAATGTCACAATTTTAAATTCAACTACATAATCCGGAATCAAGACATAGAACTTTTATATATGTATATGTAGGAATAATATATATAAATATAAATGTGTCTTTACATGCCAAGATAAAACTTTGAGGAGAAAAAAAGAAGCGAAAAATTGAATAAAGTAGAAATTTCTATATTAAATCGTGAAGTGAAATCCAATAAATTCACAGGATAATGGTGATGATATTTTTGTTCACACATATATATTGAATATTTTGAATTTAGTAAAAAGGAAAAAGTGAGTTTAATGAATGAATGAATGAATGAATGAATGGGTGAATGGATGGATGGACGGATAGATGAACAGATGGATGGATACATAAAAAATAAAACTTTCAAGTAAATTGTTGCGGGAATTGAGACGGTAACAAGACGATTTAGCAGTTGGTATCGTGGAGATGAGCAAATTGAAAGGCGCGAGATATTGCCTGAAACGTTTGTCGAGCTGCGAAGTAGAAAGAGAGAATGAAGCAAAAGAGAAGGAGGAACAAGAAGTGAAAAAGAGAGAAAGAGTCGAACGTGATGTGGCGCCACGACCCGGACACCCCCCGTCGAGTATTATTACGCATTTAACTAATTTCCTTGTCTCGTAAAATACGAGAGGACTATTAGCTTTCTCTCTCTTGCGCACACTTCTCTTCTTTGTTTCTTTCGTTCTTGCACACTTATCAATGGTCCTGGGAGTTGCCTGTGCGGCAACATTAAAGTCTGAACTCATGACCATTAACGACACATGTATCACCTGCCGACATAAAACTCTACTCTACGTTAAATATGTTTATATTCATTTTTTTTTTCAATTTATTCGTGTGTCAGTGTGGGATTAATCCGTTTATTGATGTTATGTGAAGTGAATTTGACGAGTTTTTAATTTTTGAATATAGCACGCATCTTTTTTTACGTTTTACAAATTATTCTTCAGAGACAATAGGTTTTTCATTGAATAGTAAAATAATAAATCACATTCAAATATCATGTACAGTTAAAGTAATAGGAATTGTCTTTGGTAACGAATGACATTCGGAGGGTGACGACTGAGGCGTCAAGTTCGTCGATTGTTATTCTCTGTGCTTTTTCTTCTTACTCTCCACCAACAGTGCAGATATAATTTCTACTGATACGATAAGAGAACATGACACTAGTGTATTTATAAATAATGATGATTGCTTTCGACGAAAACCAGAATGCGAAACACATCAGGCGACGATTTTGAAGAGCAAACACGCGATAATTTATCTTTGAGGTGTTTATGTAGTGTGTCTGTGTAAGTGCACACATATATCCGGTCCTTTCAAATTCAGTCCTATTTTCGACAATCCCTGTTTTATAAGAATTTGTGTCTTTTTCCATGTAATTGACATGCGAAATTATTAGAAAAAAGTGTTTTTTGAAAGATAATTGGCTTGAGTTCTCCTTATAACAATCATTGCTCGCCCCCTCAAGTTGAAATTTGCGAGTTCCTCGACAACGATTATCCGCTTGGTTGATGTGAGAAAAAAAAAGCTGAGAATGCGACGGTGGTTTCGTTTCCATTTTTTTCATTTATTCTGGCAATTTTTTTCTCTTTTATGTAGCGTTTCTAATTTCTCCTCGGAATTTTATATATATTTCAAATAATTTTTCTTGGAAATAATTTTAACGACAATTTTACGACATAAATATCGGCGCGCCCTATACAATGTTGCCGAAAAAAAATTCCTCTCCCAAGCGCGCATTGAGTACCTAACATCTTATACGCGTTCATACTCGCGTACAAAAAAAAAGGAATAATACTTTTATTTTTTTTTGCTTTCAAACGTTATGCGCACAGGGAGAAAAATGAAAATAGTCTTTGGCACTGAAAGGGGGAATAAATAATTGCTGGGTCGAAAAAGAATCTTCGAGTGGAAGAAGCTTACACACATATATAAACACACTCTTATACACTGACATGCAGACACACTAAGAGGAATTACATGGCTGCGCGCAACTCTCTGTGCCCAGTAAATATAGTATGTCATTGCCTTTGTAGCCCGCGGGCTCTATAACGACCCGCACTACAAAATGAAAAATAAAGTGAGTATATATCCTATAACACATCTATACGCATTCATCCATACATATAAATATTTATTTATATATATTTTTCTTCCCTTTCATCACATTATCCTCTTTCTCTGCCTCTCATAGTCCCCCCAAAACTCTCTCCAATTATTCCTACGCAGACATGTTAAAATAGTTCTATGATGCAAGATGTTATTTTGTGGGTGTATAGAAACATCCTAATCGAACTAAAAAAATTTAAGTATTCCCATTCACCAGAGTACTTTCATACTAAAGAGTCCAAAAAAAAATTCAACTTTCTTCCGGATGTGTTGAAATTCGGGAGTACATGACAGCAAATTAATATTTCATGATATATATGAATTATTTCTCTTCGCTCAATCGCCAATTAGCCAACAAATTTCGATAATACAAAACACATTTCATAGCTCTTATGTGTCTGACCAAACCACTACTACTTTCACTAACTTAGATTACTCACATTATTCTACACGAATATTTTTATGGCCTGCATTTGAGAACTTGACGAAAAAAAAAAAAAAAAAGAAATGAAAAGAAAAAAAATGGAAGCTCCGAAAGCTCAGGATCCAGTTGCCGGATCGACTTGAATTTCCACGTAGAGAAATGCAACATCAACCAGCAAGAAGATAAAGATGAGAGAAAGAGTGAGAACGGGATAGAGGAAGAGGGGAATAAGAAAAAAAAATAATAAAGCTGAGAGAAAGAGAAGAAGCAGAGGGTTGCATGCATATATATATATATATATATGTGTGTGTGTGTGTGTGTATGTTCTTTGGTAGACAAATGAGCGGCGCGTTCTACATAGATCCTTTGGCGAAGATTGGATCGAGTTTCTGGCGTCGTGAGAGGGAAAAAGAAATACATGACTGTGTAAATATATACGTGTATGCATTTATAAAGGTGGTTGTGGGTCCCTGGGAATGAGAAGAGGTTAGCTATACTCTCTTGCATGCTGGCTGAGAGGACAGAAGGAGCGAGGAAAAAAAAAACAAAAGGAAAGATAGAAAGAGAGGAGAGTGATGAATTGGCAAGGACGAACGATATTATTGCAAGTAGGAAGACGAGGTGGACGCGACGCTCCTCGTCGTCGTCGTCGTCGTCGTTGTCGTTTGGCCTTTGGGCAATTTACATAAATTTATAGTGAGAACGCGTCTATGTAAGACAGAAGCGGAAATACTCTAGAACGTTGTGTGTATAAGAGCGACTGGATCCCTAGGAATTTGCACGAAGCGCCACTGAAGGCGCGCAGATACACATACACATACATTTACTGATATATACGTATGCAAACGTTTGAACGTAATTGTAACTCGAAACTACTGAGAACCCGGACGCAATGGCGCGAGGAGTTGCCTCTCGTTGACTTATTCCGTTATTTCCCCATTGAAGAAAAAGAAAAAAGAAAAAGGAAAAGATAGAAATTGATAAATGTAAAATGAAAGAAAGTAGTGTTAAAATAAAACAAAGAAGAGCATTATTATTGGAAAAAGAGTTCATGACAGTGTTTGAACAAGTTTCAAAATGAGAAAATCCTAATTGCATAATAAAAGACGAATGCTGATGAGATGTTCAGAATGAGGAAGTAATTCACATAATCTTGTTTCAAAACCACTTGGTCTTCTCATTTGTGAGAAAATCAAGTAGCATGTGCAAGGGTATTGCCAGGCCAGAAGAATAAAATATTCAACATTCAGATACAGATTTGTTATGTCATTTAGTGACAATTTAGTAACACAATTTTAAATTAATCCCAGTATGAAATCATCATTGATTGCATCGACGAATAAATGAACTGAATTACAAAAAGTAACTAGAAGGGGGAGAAAAACAATGTGGTGGAAATACAAAGACACTTACGAATGAGAATAATAGCGTGGATTTATCCATAAGGGCAAAGAACAAATCCACTGTTTGTTTCTCAGCGCGACATGGACTACTCTCTATATGTTATATATTCTCGTTTCTACTCCCGTCCACTATGATTCTCTCTCTTTTTTCCTCTATCTTTCTATCTCTCTATCTCTCTATCTCTCTATCTCTCTCTCCCTCAGTTTTAGTTCATGTGCAAATGCAAATGAGACAACTTGCGAGCGGTTGAACCATCGATACCACCAGAGAAGTTGTTCTCTTCTGAGAGAGATCAGTTCCGCTTTACTTTCGAGCTTTGGCGCTTGCAATGTGCCCTGCTCTCTTATGTTTATATGCACATCAAAGCGTGTAACAGCAAAAGAGCAATGTGATTTCCCTCTTAACCAGAACGCTACATTGCGTGGGCACAGAGTTTATTTATACATAAATGCATAGCGTTATGTGATGCAACAATTGCCTAAAATCAATGGCAAGAGGGGTGGAATTGAGACTGTAGAAGATTTAATGAATCGTGTGTAGAAATTTATGTAATGTCGTGTTTATATTCAATGAGATACGCATGAATTCAGGAAGATATTCAACTACCATCAGAAGACACCCGCAAATAAATGACACAATATAATGATGTAGGAAATGTACGTCATATTTTTATTGGTTTTTAATGAAAATATCAAGAAAGAGAAAAATTACAGTGCGAGAAATTTTTTTCCTGTTTTCTTTATAACAAAATTTCCTACTATCTTGATATTCATCGGTGAAAATTAGAATGAGAGTGATTGAATGCTTTTTTACTCACAGTGTGAAACAGTGGTGTTGTAGCTCTCATAAATAAAAACAGCGAAGGTGAAGAAGGCGATGAAGAAGAAAGGAATGAGGAGAATGAAGCCAGAGCATTTAACCGGTTAACGCCGGGTCAAACGGCAATAACGTTGCCAAATAATCATAAAGAGTTGTGGTAGCTGGCAGAGCGCACACCACCACACATCATCACATATCTATGCGCACACTCATTTTCTCCCCAACTCGGCATCTTGGATCATTCTTCATGTGTTACCTCTGCATTAACGATAATAATTAAACCATCAATGATGAAAAGTACCCAAAACCCCAAGAGTGAAAGAGAAAAAATAATATTTTCGTTCACACACCATTCAGTGAATAAACTAAATATTCTGAAGAGTACTTCTCATTTAGGTACAGAAGAATATAGATAAAATGATGGATCAAAGGACAGTAATGACAGTTATCGAAATTTTTTTTTATCCTATTTTGCTTTGTTAAAAAAGTACTCTCTCTTTGATGAGGCAAATGGGTTTCAGTGAAGTAGAATAAAAAAACGCAAGGAGGAGCACGAACGCATTCCTGTCCAGGGCCCGACGAGGAATGAGACACGCGGGTCCTTATTGGCTCGTTGAGCCTCACCGCGTCACACCGGTTGGCCGCCTTAATGATACGGTAGGGCAACAAACGCTGCGCAAGGCTCAAGCGCATATAAGCAGCCGCAAGAGAAGTGCCCTCGCGCGAGACTACCATTGATCGCAATGGTATATATATACATATATATATATGTATATGTATATGTATGTGTATGTGCATTAAGTTTGAGCTCGCAATAACAGTCGCAATAGCATTGCGGCTGCCTTCACACACATCACATCTAAACCCTCTTCGTGCGCGTGAAAGACAGTGTATTGAATTGCGTCACGCATCATTCTCTCTTCAGCTTCTCACTCATCCCAACCCAATCGACCTGACGCCTTTTTTAAATTTTATTTTCCATGTTTTTATATGTTACACAAATGTAGTTCACAAATTTTGATAATTAGCTGCCCACTAAAGAGCAATTATTCACAATTAATTCCTAAATGATTACGAATAAATGCGACAACTTGTTATGAAATTTTCTATGTATGCAACAAGAAAATTTTGGTAGTATTGTGAAACTTTGGAGGATTATACCAGAGTAACTATCATCCTTCAAAAGCATAATTGGGGGAGAAATTAAAAATCCCTTGGGTTAAGTTATTCTGAATGGCGATACTCAAAGAAACAAAAACAGAAAAATTATTAAAACAAATAGATAAATACATTCTTTTTTTCCGATGCGTGTTGAATTATATTTGATTATACTAGTCGATAATAAATCGCAGGAAGACAACTCGAAGACATGTACATATACATAATATATATATAGATTGCGAGAAAATAAAATACAGTCTATAGTCAGGCTTTGATGATACGTTTGAAAAACAATTACAGCATCGGAGTAGAAGAGCACACGAGGATGAGGACTGAAAGAGGAAGAATGGAAGATATATATATATATATATCTGTCGCAGTCTTACTCTTGTTCCTCTTATGTTGGATATATATATTATAGTGTTGTGTGTATCGGCACTTGATATGATCGCGTCCGCGAGACCGGAAAGTAATATATAGAAAGAACGTAACCCTGGGTAACATTAATGCAATGTGAAATGCGACAAAGTAGAAAGAGTCAATACAGTTCAGACATACTGTGTACGCCAGTTTTTGATATGATACTTTTTCAAGTATCATTGCATTCTACGCGCTTGAGTCACGAGACTGAATTATTTGTCCATCGTGCACATGAAACCACGACAAGCTGCCGTTGAACTCACGTATATATATATATATCTATTATAGAATTTCTGAAACCACTTATTCCATTTTCTCAGCCGTATCTTCTACTTTATCGCACTCTATAGAATCTCATGCAAAAGAAATCAATCGCGTTGTGGCTTGTGTGTGCGTGCAAAACTATTTTGTCCAAGAGAAGTAAATGTATAACAGATAATTTGAAACAGGGAGAAAGGGGGACTAATTGAATTCTTTCGAGTTATAGATAATGAGAATATATCTTCTGAGAAATCATATTCGCTTATTCAACTTTCAATAACATTTTTGAAGATGGTCCTATTACTTTATCGAATATCAATTACGTCGAAAATTGAAGTATGTGTGCAGATAAGACGATGAAAAATGAACTTTCCTCCATATTTAAATACAGTTGTGGGATACAGAAGGCATCTTGTCCATGTAGATATACACAATACATAGAGTCTTCCATTCGCGCGTCGGTTGTCCATGCGAGATAAGAGCGTATCTCGCACACGTGTCGGTATTCGCAGCATTTTATCCTGAATGCCACTGCCTGCGCGTATACACTCTTTCTCCCATCGCAACAGTATATATATATATATGAGAAGGTATAAAAGAATATATAGAGTGTGAGTGTATATATGACCGGAGGAGGCGACAAGATGGCCCGGCGAAAATTGCCCGGGACGAATGCTATTACTATCATGGTTATTATCATTATTATTATAATGGCCGCACATAGCAGCATGGCGATGCCAATCCGTCCGCACTACCCTCTTGCAAACCATCTCTTCCTCTTTCATCCTTCTCTTGATCTTCATCGTCGGACGAGTCTCCATATAGCCGCCGCGCTTTATCCTTGCATGCGTTTGCATTATAGGTAGTAGTGCCTCATACCCAATATATATACTCGGCGGACCTGACTTTGGCCCGTCCAATAAAATCGGACGGCCGACAATTTTCGGTTACGCGTGATCTCATTAACCTGCCCGTCTCCAGCCGCTGCCACTCCTCCTCCGCCTCTCTTTTTCTCTCTCATTCACCCCCACCCTCTGTGTTTTATACCCCCTTTTTATTCACATATTCCTTCTTATGCACTCGGTTCTTTGCTTCGCTTATTCGTTTCTCTAAAAGGGCTTTGCGGTTCGGGAGAGGGAGGACAAAAAAAATTTAAAGAAAACAAAACTTGGTATTTTATAATTTTTATGAAAAGTTGTATGGTGTAGAGACAAAAATATATTCGTTCTTTGGAATAAAAAAGAAATCTCCAAGTCAAAAAAATATAATAAACGTTCACACAATAATGTTGTATATATGAAATCAACGAAAATTACACGCGGGTAAATAATTGTAATAATAGACTGTTGTTGTGAGGAGGAGATGAAAGGGGATAAAAGTTTGTCATAAAGATGGAGACTCGTAAAATTCATCAAGTTTTATATTCTCTCACTACACGCCATTTATATCATTTTTGTTCCTGTTTCGTCTTTCGTTATTTTTTCTCCACCATCTGATGATTATAGTATATGTTTGTGTTTGTATATACGTATACGAATTGCATTTTGTGCCTCGAGTGTGCGCAGAGACATAATAATAATTTTGGCAATAAAGCAAAAATGAGACAGAGGAGCAAGAGATATAGAAGCATATCTCCTCAGGCACGCGTGAATAAGCCACATCAAAATGGCGGTTGTTAGTTTATTTTGTGGCTGAATTGTGTACGCATATGTTGGACACATCGGTAAAAATCTTCACATATACATATACATAAGACTAAAGCTCAAGATGGATAAGAAAATTTGCGGTGAAGCCGAGATAAGAAACACGAAGTGAATATACGGAGGAGAAGATGAGATGAAGTGGGCGGTTGGCCGAAGTATATTGAAAAATTCCGGCCAGACGCACTGATGCAGATATTCGTGAAGTTGATATATTGTATATATCTAATGAGTGTAGAATGGAACGAGCAAATTAACGGTGCGGTCGAAAAAATTTGATGCAGATTGACGTGGATGAAACCCACCTTCTCGCAACCAAACAGAATTTCATAAATATTAATTAATAACGCTTGCCACTTCATGACCCAACAAAGCTTTCATTCCCATTTTTCATTTCACTAATTTAAAGTTTTCCAACATTTTCTAAATGTATCATTTTCTTTTTTACTGCAAACAAAAGTATATAGACTTATTTTTCTATGGTAATTCTTCTTGCAAGATAAGATATCTTATCGAGTTTTGTTCATCCACGTCAATTTCTCATCATCATCTTATTTCATTCTTCGAGTATCTATATATACAATATACCTACAATATTACGTGCAGGTGATGTGTGTGTGTATATGTGTGTATATATTATAACATGAGCTTTGTGAAGAAGAAAAGTAACCTACCACCAGGTTTGATATAACCACGTCTTGCGCGATCCGGCAGCGTAAAGATGGTCGTGCAAGATAGTAACATGAAGTTAATAACGAAACGATTGAATAGACGCAAGAGCGACGAGTGTATGTGTGTGTGTGGGTATGAGTACATCAGCGGAGCAGTTTATCAATAAAAAAATAATAAAGCTTGCGTGATCATAGGAAGAAACGTTCATGTACCCTGATCATGTGCATGAATTCAATTGAAAATAATAATTTTGATAGTTTATATGAGCAAACTCTTAATTGAAGTTGTTATAACTAGGAAGGAGACTGTTTAATTTGTCTGCTAGAAGAATTTTACTACTTATAATTAATAAAGTTCTGATACATTAAAATGAATAAATAAAATTCACGGAATAATCAATTTTGTGTAGAATTATCTACAACATTCACAGAATATCAGAATGTTGTAAGGAAAAATTAGAATTTGCTCTCCATATTTCGTATGGTGATAAAACTACTCCAATCATTGTGAGAACAGGTAATAGAAATAAAAAAAAAAGTTATTTTCATACATCAAAGGCTTCTCTTTTTTCTTTTCCTTTCGTTTCTTTCCGTTCACAAATAAAAGCGTGGTTTATTATACACCAACGGGCACGTGTGTTATGTCTAGGAGTTATGGAAACACGTGAGAGAATATCGCGCGCGCCAGAAAACCCCAGCCCAACTCAGTTAAAGACAGCTCGAGAGAGCGAGAGAAAGGAATTATGTGTATAATAATGAGAAAGAAAGATCGTTTCGCTTGTGATTGAGAATTGGCGCGAATTTATCGCATTGGACCCATCGGCATTCACGAGTATATTTCTTCGAGCTTATCGACATATACACTCCATGATTTATTGCTTTTATGCCACATAGAAGTTCCTTATATAAAATACAAATATACAAAAACATAATAAATTAAAATTTTTTTGTTTCACTCTCCTCCATTGGATATATAATTGCATGTGAATTATCTTTGATTTCGTTTTACACACATAAACATTTAATATGTTGCGTATGTTCACCTGTTTGTAGCAAGACAATACGAACGATGACATAGAATATATGAAGTATAGTTGAATAGTATAGAGAAAAATCCCCGCGTCAATTGTTAGACAAAACGATGTGATGATACTGAGTAACAAAAGGATCATCACAAGTATTATACACACTGTAGTTATTCGCGTCGTGTTGTTTCGCGTCTTTACCCATATATACCGGCCTTGGTCTGGAAATTACTTCGCGTTAAATTACCAAGAAAAAGACTCCTCGCTGTGTATATTGCCATTGGATATTTATATATATATACGAAGCAAAGTATTTTTCATTTGAAAATATTTTTCGAGTGAATATAGCCGCAGACAAGACGGTAAAAACGGTTACGGGCGCACTCTGACCGTGAAGGTTTTCCCCCGTAGGCGGCAACAGTTGAGGGCAAAAGAGAGAGAAGTAGATAATGACGTGACCAAGGGAAACAAAAAATAAAAAGAAGAAGAAAAAAATGAGAGAAAGAAAGGAAAGAAAGAAAGAAGGAGCGGCTGATTGTTTTGCGTCCAACCGCAGAGGCAATTCGAGCGCGCGAAGAACAAGGCCCACCGGGGCGAAGGAAGAGAACATCACTGTATAAGTGTGTATAAGAGAAGGTAAAGAGAAAAAGGTAGAAATGCAATGGCACTGTGTGTAGATATGAAGAGAGAGCAAGACAGGAAGTATGAGTGAGGAGGGAAACAGAGAGGAGCAAGCAACTTGTGGGCATGAGGATGAGGATAAAGACGAACGCCCAACGGCAAAGGGCATTATCATTGCCGAATCAAAATGAATTTAATCGCTCTTTCGCTCTCATTCTCTCAACCTCATACAGTCTCTTCTCGTAAAAATCATTGTCCATGTATACTCTTGTTTATAGTTGTACGGTTAAGCAATTAAATATAAAAATAAATAATCCATCAGGGATTTTTCATTTGCAAGAGAGTCGAAATAGATATACACTTGTGGATTCCGTAAACGTGAAAGCTGCAAAACGCCCTGTATCAATATGGAATAAGTCTAGTGAGTTGAGGGAGGGTCAAGTGAAAGAGAGAGAGAGAGAGAGAGAGAGAGAGACTGTAGGAATAAACACTTGGGTCATCATTATGCGGAGAAGACATCGTAGTCGCGACCTTCGTGCAATCGATGCGGGCGTTAACGAAGCAAACTATTGCGAGCGGCTAAACGAAATAACCACAGAGATGTAGTGAATAAGAAAGAGCAAAGAAGTTGGGTGCGAGTGTAAGGACGCCCCGGAGAGCGCGCGATCTCACACGGCATCCGGCGCATAGTGTATATATATATGCACTACCTCGCAACTACACAACGCGGCTGGCAAAAATGCTTGCCCGGTTAAATGTAAATTGATCGGAGGTACGTTCATTAATTAGTCTGGGTTATATGGTGTGTTATGGGTACATATATGTGTGCGTATGAGTAAGTGTATGTTTGTCGTGAGTGGAATGGCCGTGTGGTGAAACGTCAGGGGAACGATGCAAGAAATATATTCACCACACATATTGCATTTTACTTTGCATTTTACTTTGGTACAAACATAACAGCCGCTCTCTTCTCTCACTCTTTAACCTCATATAATATAACTATAGTCAAACAATTTTTAATTTAGTTAAGCTTTTTTCATAAATTTTTCTTTAAGCTCAGAATTTATTTCTATTTTAGATGCACCGATGCGTTCCATTGCACCGAAAATATTGATCTGGAACGAACATGAATATGTGTATAGATCCGTGAAATACCACTCACATAATAGCTGGTATAAATTAAATGAACATTCTACAAAAAAAATAAGTATAAGAACTTTTTCTTTTTCTTTTTCTAATGCTCAACCTTGATACTTTTCCCCTATTTCATCGTACACTATTCAATAGTATTGTGGCGATTATCCACGCCAACAGGAGGTATGGGTGACGAAAAAATGAGAAAGAAAACTGAGAATGGAAAAGAAGAGGAAAAATGAAGAAAAAAAAAAAAAAAAAACACGAAATAAGAAGAATTAAGGTGAAGCCGAGCAAATGGTGTGCGACGCTGTGAATTATTGAATTGTTGGGGATTATGGGAATCGTCGAAGCGAAGAATTGTGTGCGGTTGGCAGGTACGTCTTTTGTGCTATGAAACACAATAAATATATCCAGAATAAGACAGATACAACAATGTTGAACAATAATTTTGTGTCTTAAGCAACATTGAATGTATCATAAATTTGTCATATACCTACAACACGAAATTTTTACCATCGATGAATAAAAAAAATGGTCAAGAATAAATAAATCTCAACAACGACATAAGTATATGTGTGTTTAGTATATGTGTATATAAGCCTATCAACCTACACGTAATGTCTACAACACTTCACGTCACTCTCCAATAAGATCCGCGTACACGTTGTCTCAATTTAACGATCTCCTCAAAGAGTCATCTCTGCTTTTATTCAATTTCTCCGTTACTCATTATTTTTTTATTCATTCTTCTCTTTCCGTCACTTTGTTTTCTCAACGAAACTTATTATTCGAAAAATCTTCATGACTGACGACTTGAACGAGCCGTCAATAAATCCACAGAGCAATTATCATTTCATCGCCATAGCCAATTATATTCTTGTTTACTCCTTGACTCACAATCATTCAAATATATATATATATATATATATATATATACATGAGGAGGAAGGTAGAGTTGTTTCAATGAATTTTGTTTCCTACTCCGTTTTCTGACCGGATGAATTCGTCGTTCTGTGATGGCGTATCCAAATTCACGACACACACACATACATTCAAATCTTGAACACAATTTTTTGTGGGGTCTTTTGCTGATTTTGGTTGACACGACCCCAAAAAAACCATTTCCCCTTTCTCGTGCTGTCTCTACCCCCTCTATTTCCCCTTTATTTTTTCAGCGATCGTTTCGATCATTTATTTTATTTTCCCAATTTTTTTCCTTACGATTTTTTTTTTTTTTTCATTCCATTTAGTTTTGGTCGTAAGAGGAGAGATCGATTGGGATCCCACAAGCCCCGGCGACGATGGCGACGCGACAATTAATTTCGTTTTCGTAATCAGCCACGTCTGGACGTTATCGAGGCGGGGCTTGGGACATTACGTGGACAAACAAGCGAAAGAGAGAAAGAGATTGAATAAAAAAAATGTGAAAAAATTAGAGAGGAGAAAGGAAGTGAACGACGAATATATACACATATATAGAGTCTAAGACAAGATTGTGTGGTGGTAGTGTTGGTGATGGTGAGAGGACACAAAAGTGTGCAAAACAAATGAGCGTAAATAACCGCCCACGCAGTGATCTCCTCCTTCGACACCTTCTCGCCTCATCCATAGACGACACCATTCCTTGGCCCCTACTCAATCCATTATTTCATTAATTAACGTCAAACAATCTCTTTTACATAAATATATTTACGAATAAAATTCAATCGGAATTAAAATATGAAAATGTTATTAATTCATGAAGATTATAATGAAGTCATTATTATTGTAACTGTTCACCATAGGACAGAATGAGTAATTATTCGGGCGAATTGGGGAGAATATCATGCGGTTTTCAATGACAAGACAATAACATAAAAATAAATGGTGGTTGATTAGTCAATATAAGATTTGTCTTCAACATTCAAAATAAGATTGTAAGTCAATGAATCATGAAGAGCATAGAATATAAAAAATCATATGTATCGGAAGTACACTTATGACAAAATTCTATAAGGAAAATTATAATGACTCATTGAGGCATTCTGCGGTTTATTCGAAATATATGCTGAGCTATTTGGTGTAAAGAGAGAAAGGTGGAAAGTGAGCAGGAACGTGTGTTCAAAGGTCGTGAAAAAGTTCATGCTTCAATCTTCAACTAGGGTCGATTGTTATATTTATATACACATATACCCATGTATATGTAATATGTTTATGCATTTATGTACCGGCGTTAGTCGTGACTGCGTAATACAACACCTCTTGTTGTTGTTTTTCTTTTTTAAAGCCTCTCATGAACGCGCGTGACTAAAATAAAAGAAAGAGGTAGAATGAGTGAGTGAGTGAATAGTAAAGGACTAAGCAGACTTTGCTTTCATTGCCATTCGTTGCGGCTTTCATCTGCGGTGTGTATTTGTTTTCAAACCGGGTGGGTCCAAAACTTGGTCCGGAAAGGGATTGGTTCTCTTCTATTTCATACACATACTCAGCGACTGACACAAAGGACTTGGTGAGTTGACTTGTGTATTCATTTTGATCTATTTATTTTATCACCCAAACAATCCAAATACGACTTATTCATCCCTGTGAAAAAACTATTTTCAAGCGAAGCGGTCAACGATGCCACATGCTCAGTTTTGGACATTAATTTCAATGATTTCGAGTAGAACTTTAAATAACACATACTTCACAATATTGTTTGCATATATATATATATATATATATATGTGTATATATATGTATGCATGTGTGTGTATATATATATATATAAATGTATATACAAAGTAACCGGATACTTTCTCGCAGGATAAAATGCCGAATAATTAATTGCGGGGAATCCGCTGGTCGTGGTCCAAGCATTTCGTGTCTAACGCTCTTTTCTCTCTTTCTGTCACTCGCAATTTCTCGAGAGGCGGCAATGAGAAAGATGGAGGAGGTCGTCTCAGAGATTCCATATAACAACATGGACTTACTTTTTGTCTCCTCTCTCAATTCCATCTACAAGATTATAATCCCCATATACCAAAATTTTTATTCATTTTTGATTTTATTTTCTCACTTTATCTCATCTATTTGATCATTATTCCTTTCTTTTTTCCACACTTATTCTTCACCATTACTCGTTCTCTGTCTTATCCGTAGTTTTATAGAGTCATCGGCTTTCATACCACGCGGGAGATCATTAAGATTCGACATTACACGTGCTCGTTATTGAGATTATCATCCAGAGAAATGTGGATAGGCGTTTGATAACGTTTTAAACTAATGGGCTATGTATTTATATATTTATATAGGATTTATGCGCGTATGTATATGCATGTGTGTGTATGTGTGTGCATGTGCGTATGAGGATTCAGTACAGGTATGTATATCCTGTTCGTTGAATGTATTATATGTGTATATATGTAGAGCTGAGGGATAGGACAAATAAAATCAACATGGGTATATGTGGGAGAATGAAAGAGAATGAGCAGAGATGGAAAAGAGTCACAAGGCATGCGCGGCTCGTTTGACCATTCAACTCCCGCCGCATCATAAACTTCTCTTTCTCGTGAATACACACGCGTACAATTCTCTTCGTCCTTTTTCACCTTCTCATTCTTTCGCCAGTACGTGTTGTTGCCTTCTTTCTCTCACACATTTGAGTTTGCAATAAACGTCTTCGGCAATAAAGAAGTAGGAACCAAACGCGCACAACTTTGTTGCAAATGGATTCACTTCTCATATCATTTAATTCTGAATTTACTTTGTTTCAGCTCAATTGTGTCTTAGTTATTATTAAATCTACTTTTCTTAGTCTCAACATACGATGAGAGATGTATCTCCATATTGGCTTCCGTGCTTCACGTGAGCTTCCTAACAGACGTCTCATTAAAAGTGACTACTGAGAAAAGCAAAGGGACTTATCAAGTCTCGCAAACGAAACTCGATCGCTCGACACAATGCCAGAGAGAACGTTGCGCTCGCAAACGAGAGTGTACACATATATATATATATACATATATACTTAATATATTTATAAAGGAGAAATGGAGGAGAAAGAGAGCGAGAGTGCGAGGAAATGAGGAAGATGGAGATGACTGTCTGCCTGACTGCTGCACTCCTGTAATTCTCTTTTTCCACGTGTGTGATCGCACAGTTGGCACTAATTAACTTCAACCGTAATTAACATAAATACACTTTTCTTTTCTGATTTGATAAATTCCCTTCTAAACATTCCCAATCATTGTTACATAAATAATTATGTTTTATTAATATTTTTCACTCACCAAACCTTTATTCGACTCAACTTCCGTCTTTCAATTCATTTCTTATGGTTGATTCAATTATTCAAATTGTTCTCTTACCTAAAACAGAAAAATTAGAAGAACAAAAATTAATTACTTCAATACAGAAAATAATAATTCACTGATTTCAATGCCATAATAAATTCATTGAATAAAATTGAAACGATGTCCAAGTCACTGAAACGTAAAATTAATCTACCGTCGTATGTATGTTTGAATAGAAATTGAAAGATTGGCGGGATAAAAATCAGACGGTCAATCGTCAAACACACGACTTCAACATTTCAGTCCGTGTCGCGTGTACGATCATAAACAAAATAAAAATAAAAAAGGTTTGAGAGTGAATGTATGTGTTTGGTCCCGCCGACCGATCGTATTCTGGGGTCGTTTAACGAGCGCATAGGAGCTACATACAACCTTTTGCTCTCTCATATTACATAATTAAACGTTACAAACTTTTGGAACTAGCTTCAACGCATAATTCACCAACATGACTTCATCCATTCATTTTTTACTTCCCCCCAAGTAGCACAACTGCAATATTCTTAAAATATCAATTATTATTCACAACAAAAACAAATAATAGAATCTAAAAGAGGTCGAAAATCCCAACATAATAACTGAGAGGCGACAAGTAAAAAGGTTGTTCGATGAAACGAAAAAAACATTTCAGAATATAAAAAAAATATGTGGTGGGGTTCAATAGTAAAAGGCCAATCTTGCTCATTAGCTTACAGCGTCGCTAATGAAAGCTCGTTACTTGAGCACATGCCAAGTAAAGAAAAATAAAACGTAAAGACGAAGAAGACAAATATATATATATATATATACGTGTGTCTGTGTGTGTTTATATGGCGACAAGTTTTATTTGTATTTGTTGCATTCAGAAATCGGTATGCTTCCTCGCCCCCGCTGTCACCCACTGCGCCATAGAAGCCATTTTATTTCAATGTCCCACTCTACAGTTTGCAAAAAGCAACAGAAGAAGCAGAAGCAGAAGCACCGCCAGCAGCAGCAGCATCACCACCACCGCCACCATCAGCTATACATAGCAAGTCGTGCCAACAGCGCGGGAGGATTATTCGCGTACCAGGCCTATTTTCACTCCGCCTTCCATCCCTCTTTATCGTAAGTTGGCGATCTGAGTTGATTGGGTGTGAGGTACAAGCCACTTCAGCCGCGCGCGCCCAAGAGAATCGAACGGTATCGAACGAGGACGCGGACGACACGCCGTGACCCTCGACCGCAACAACAACAACAGCAACGTCCTTATATATACAGAGGAAGAAATGGAGAATAAAAGAGCGACAGAAGGAGACGAGATGTAATTGACAAAGATCCAAACATAGAAGAAACCATGGAAAAATAATAATCTAGATAATTTATTTTTTTCAATTCACAATTCAAAACCCCAATAAAATATTTTTGTGAATCACAAGAATACTCAGTCTGCACTTTTTTACGAAAACAGTTTTTATTCTCGTGTTTCACTTGAATTTCTTTCGTGTGATCTTTTTCTCTCTCTCTCTCTCTCTCTCTCTCTCTCCCTCTTATAATGATGAGGGTTAACTAAATCAAAATTCAGCCATTGAATTTATTCACCTATTCATTTTTATTCAATACAACTCGAGTGATGAACGAAATGAATTGAAGTGAAGTGAAGTGAAGTAAAGAAGTTGAAAAAATGAAAGAAAAAAAAAAAAAAAAAAAAAAAAAGAGTAAAGAGATGAACGAAGCGGAATATTCTTCTGTGAAGTTTTACGAAACATAATTAACTTGGTTGGTACGCGGCTTCCAATGTGAACTCACGAACAAAAAAGTAGACAGAGACAGAATAAAAGTAAGGTAGGAAGAAGAGTATGAAGAAGAGAGAAAGAGAAAGACTTGAGAAGGTGCTTCCAACATATTATTACGCGCAAAATGCCTCATTATTATCATTATTATTTCATACTTTCTATACTCGCCCCGACGTTGGGGTTTGATACCGTTGAATAACCAACTGAAAAAATAAAGAAATGAGAAGGAAATTGAAAAAGAAAAGAAGCACCAGAGAAATTAATATAAATAAAAGTTTCGGGGACGCGAATGAGGATGAGAGAAGGCGAAGACTCATGAAACAAATCTTTCTCCTCCAAATATATATACTCACACGCATGCGCGCACACACATATGCATATATGTATACATATATTATAGATACATGAGCTTTAACTTTAGCATGAGGAGTATGTGTACCTAGAGAGAGAGTTGATGAGAAGAAGAGAAAAACAGATAGAGAGTGGAGGGCGGATACGCGGACCGGTATTAACAATAATTATTGGTTCGAGCCTCTCTTCGTCCGCGATCTTTCGAATCTCGAGATCACAAGTGAGATCAATTATGTCCGACTGATTAGCTCTCTCAGGGGCCCCAGCATTGCACGCGCATCTGATGCGCGCACGTATTGGCAGCGCATATACACGCTCGCGCACGCTCCCCGATGAACTTCACAAGGGAGAGAAAGCGAGAGCGAGATAGAATAAAAGGTCTCGTTTAATCTCCCAACTTTACGCAACTCCTGATGCTGCCGCTGTTGCTGCTGTAGCTGCTGCTTCTGCTTCATATCATCCAACGTTATTATATGGAGCAATATTCGATGATTTAATTCTTTCATGAGACAAAATTCCCTCATTATTTCTCAAATTTTTATTTTAATATTCGAAATTTACTCCACCAATTTACGTTTTTCAATTCAATTTTTTTTCTCCCTTCATTATTATTAAAAAAATTTCATTCCTGTTATGTTATTTTCAAGTTCGTGTATGTACCGAAAAAATTTCTGAATATTGGGGAAAGAACGCGCGGGTGTAGCGCGCAACTTGCTAAAGTTCAGTTATTGAAGATGTCTATTTAGAGGTAAAACATGTAAAAAAAGAAAATAAATTATGCGGATAAATAAATAAGAATAGGGTGGATAATAAAGGGAACATATTATACATATACTTCTTTCATATATGTATATATATGTACATATATATATTGTTTATATAGTGTGGCATTCTACAGCATAAGTTCTCAAGTAGTAGTAAAATTATACATATAGGAAGGCGGTAAATACGGAGCCACTGACCCAGGCTAACCTACCCACCTAGCCTCGTAAATTCTTTGGCGATACTTTACGGTCTAGGCTACGCCCCGTGTCATTATCGCGCGGGAAGAGAACATCGCGGTGGTTGCGTTCCCTGTTTACACTTTTCTTTCATATTTTTTTTTTATCTATCTTTTGTATTTTTCTTCTCCTTATTTCACCGGTTTTTTTTCAAATATACCTTATATCCTCTATACACATACTCATACACTATATTTCTCTTTTACCTCGCACATTTTCACATTTTTTTCACATACTATCAGCATTATATATCCCATACAACTATCCAATTATTTTACATATTTATGCAAAACACTTCAACCCATAAAATAAACTAAAAGGAAAGAGAAGAAAAAAAAACTCAAACATACACACTTTTTTATTTCATCAATTAAAATTGATATCTCAATCTTGGCTGGGAATACAGAGCGCCATCACATTGCCTTAATAGTAGAAAGAAAAGGAAATAGAAATGAATAAGATAGAAAAGAGAAAAAATAAAATTTCAAACTCACAAGACTAAATAAATTCGATGACTCCGAAGATTCATTCATTGTGGAGATTAAATCGATACCGCCTACGAGACCTGAGGCGGGAGAGGATATAATACAGCCTCTAGGCATATAACGAGTGTACGGAAAGCCTCAAGATATGGCTCAACAGTATATATATATATGAAAACATATAGAGAGTACGAAAGAGCGGAAAGAAAGAAAGAGATGGGAAAAGTATAAAGGCCTTGAGACTCGTCGAGACATTAATAGTCGGGTAAGTTCTCGGTTATCCTGAACAACCGGTGGCTTAATCGGCAACATTGAATTCTCCATGTCTGTCCCCAGGTGCGCCAACCATACAACCTCCGTATTATATTCTACCACTCCGCACGCTTCTACCTTTCATCTCCCGGCGCGTCTTTACGTCATGAGAGGTGTCGAGTGATGTCCAAGTGTTGAACGTTGTGCATTTGCAATACCAAAATTTCATTCTTCACACAAATAATGTCATAGTATTGGCTCAAAGTGTTCTATACTCTCTCTGTGTCAGCCTATTCCATCCCCCACCGTTGTCTGCGTCACAAACATCGATAAGCCCAGTTGGGCCGGGTGCGCAACTGACTTGTTCTCACTCCCTACTACTACTACTACTACTACTACTACTACTACTACTACTGCTACTACTACTACTACTACTACTACTACTACTACTACTACTCCGTTTAGTGGCCTGCGCGCGTTGGCAGTATTCGCTTTTTACGAGCAACTTGTCACCGCGACGATTTGTCTCTTTGTCAACAAGGAGTAGAGAGAACGATGTGGAGAATGGGCGAAGGTGAGCAGCCTAAAGAGTAAAATACATAGGACGAAAGAGAGTCAGAATGAGAGAAGTGAGAAATAAAAAAAAATATATATATATAAAGAAAAAGAAGAAGCTTGGGAGCTTGGGCAAAGTGACTCTATCGCGTTGTTGGTGAGACATATCGGATTACGTGTTTTGCATCGTTCGTCAGCAATACATTGCATGACGTTGAAAGTTAGCAGAACAACAAACAATTGGTGTAATAGAAATATAATCCTTGTAGAGTACATTTGATGATAATAAATACCGATTAAATCTCCAATCTGTCAATATACTATCCAATATAATCAATAATATACTGAATATATATTGAATCCACACCAGCATACTTTTTCGGGCCCAAAGCACAACCTTGTCTAATATTTTCACTACCCCTATCGATTTTACGTTGCTCCCAATCACCGTAAGAAGGAGAGGCTCAACTGTATATATATATATATATATGTAGAAAAAAGAAGAAGACGTGGCAGGAGGTGATACAGCCACGTCAATTTTCTACATGTATTTATATCTATATACATACCGCACTCTGCGTAAGTAACGTAATAGCAATTTAATCAATAAAATAAGAGAATTCATGTGCGCGGGCAAACGAAGCTATGTCTTGTCCGAGATTCTGCGATAATTACAACTGAGAATTATGAGAGGCAATATTTGATTGGATCTATAAGCTTTGGCTCTCTGTCTTTCATATCTTTGCTCCTTTTATTATTTCTTTTCTTTTTTTTTTCTTTTTTTTTTTTTCATTCACTTTCTCTTTATTTTTGTCGTTCTCTTTCATCTTCTCAATGTGAGAGCTTGCTCAAGCAGCTTCTTCTTTCTTTTTCTTCTTCTTCTTTCTCTTCCATCCTTCCATATTATTCGTCTACATATACACCCTCTTGACCCTTTATCATTACTCGCGTCCTTCGTTTCCTATGTACTGCCCTGGAGCCTCAGCAGTCTCTTTTTATTTTGCTCAAGCAATGTGAGGTATATGTGTATGTACACAGAACAAGAACACAACACGTTAACAGGAAAATTCTTGATTTATAGCTAAATCCTATTTTCGTTCATACATTGAACATTATTTTACATTTCGAAAGTGTTTTCTTGAAAAATTATTGAGTATTGAGTATAATACTATGTAACAGTGTCAATAATTCTATGCCTACATAATCCTCCTCAATAAAATAAAGTGAACAAGTAATCAAAAAAATAAATAAATAAAAGAAAAGAAAAGAGAAATGATTAAAAAATTGAAGATTCACGATTATTACGTGCTGACCTTTTTAATCGCGGTAAAAAAAAAAAAAAAAACCAACCGAAGGAAGCAAATCGAGATATGGTGTTTTTTATATTCGCTTGAAGTGTAAGCTGTTGGCAGGAAAATCGCATCAGTGAAGGCGATTGCTGCAATCGATGAACTCTGTTGTAGAAGTAAAAGCGAGACAGATATTGTAAAATGAGAGAGAAAGATTATAAAAGCTATAACGAGTAAACTCAAACGTTAACATAATATTACGAACCCAGAGAGTTGAGATTACGAAAGGGGAATTCTAGTGGATGCTTGTATAATATGAAAAGAGGGCAATGAGAATGTTGAGAAAGCAAAACACAGTGTGAGGAAGATAGATAGGACGAGAGAAAAGGAGATGAAATAATCGGGAAAGTGGCGGAAGAATTTGTGAGTGTATGTGCATGTATATGAATGCATATGAGTTTATATATGAAAGAGGGATCAAAATTACCTGACGTTAAATTCTTGTGCTACCAATCAGCGGAGAGATAATTAAACGAGGGGTGGATATGTACGCGCGGGGTTCGCCAAACGGTGGACGACGATAGGATCGACAGGGCAAAATGGAAGGTGAGGTGGGAGGATGGAAGAGATGAAGAGGGCAAGAGGAGAGGGGCGTGGCTCAAAGCCAACACGTGGAATGATGGAAGCTGCGGCGACTGGCAAAGAAACGATATAAAAATAAATATATAAAATAAAAATATAATGTCGGTAGAGACGCGTCTTCAGATATATTGGAGAAATTAAAATTGATTTTTTTCCTTCATTGGTTTTCCTTCATTGTATGAAGAAAAAAAGGAACGTCGATAACAGAAGTGTGAGAGCCATCAGCTGTGAGCGATGACGATAGGTCAAATGTTGACTAAAAGGTCGATATCCACCTAAAGTTCCAATGGTAATTTCCATGGTGTTTGGAAATGCACATGGTTATGAATATTTGGACAAATGACTTTTGAAAATTGAGATGATACCAATCGAAATGTTAATAGAAAAATGTATTTCCATAAAAATTCGTTGGGATTGCCACTGTATCAGATTGGACACAATAATGAGAGCCATCGAATGGAACGTCATGGACGATAATGATGATAAAAATAATGATGAATCGAGGAAAAACATAAAGGGGACGGAAAGAAATGGAGGCAATTAAACAAAAATGGATAATGCGAATAAACGTGTTTCTTTACTTTCGCACTGAATTTGGCTCTGTACATACTCTCTCGTTATATTCCCAAGTGAGCCATCAATTGAATGACGACTGATGGAGAAACTGGAAAATTTATAATCAACAGAGAATTCGAAACAATTTTCTTAAGATAAAAATATCTCTGATTTTTTTTCCATATCCATTTTGTTTCTTTGTTTCGTTTTTATTACTCGATAAAAGTGGCCAGATTTTTATTCTTACCCCTCTTTGGGAATTTAACTAGAAGCAAAGAGGTAAAGTGAAAAAGTATATAGTATAAAGTGAGCAAAGCGTGTGAGGGCTAGGAACGTCTCGAGACGTTTCGTGTTACTTTGAGTGGAGGAGCCAAATAAAACCGACAACGCCCGATCACCTTTTCTCTACTCTATACACCGCGCCGTCGTCCCTTCTGACCAAGCAACTTTTTCCTTTTGTTTGGCGTTCGCCTGCCGTAGGCCTCTTCAAACACGCTCTAAAAGCCCAAATATTTGACAGGACCATCCCGATGCAAACCTCACGTGAATACACACACTACACATTTATATTCAATGTATAATCGTACAACTAAAGACATTGGAAATGAGTGAGACGATAGTCGGTAGGAATTGTCGCATCTTTTGCCGCATACTTATTGGAAAGAGAAATATTCGTGTAAATACATAAAAACGCAGACACGTTTATTCAGGATTTCTCCTGAGTACATATACACAATTCGTTTATTTTCCTCCGAAAAATAAACTTTTTCAAAGAATTCATCTTACCAAAAGTTCGCTCTCCCCCATTCAAACTTCAGTGACATTTTGTTATGATTAAATTTTATATGTCATACATTATACAATAACACAATATTCCATTTTTTTCAATACCAAAGACTGTCATGAACTCACAAAAAAAAAGGTAGGCAAATAATGATACCCTGAAGATTAGAGATTTTATGACTTTACAGGCGCCCACACGCATACGCACGCGCAACACAATTTCCAATGGATAAAAAAAGGGCGAGTTTTATGGGGTTCCATGGATTTCTCTTATTCTCTCTGTCTCTGTATCCTTTCCCCTGGGTTAAGTGCATTTATATGCCCTTCACATTCGTACGAATACACGTATATAACATTTTCGAGTTCATAACACTTAACCGCACATTCTTTGATTTTTATCACATAAAAATATTTGAAAAGAAAAATACAATAAAAATTCTTGTTTTTATTTGTTTTTCTTTTTCCCTTCGCCTTCCTTTCAGTCTGAAAGTCAACAGGCATCTATTTATTTTTCTCTTTCCATTTTTATTCAAACCAGATGAATGAAAAAGGTTTTTCCTACGTGTCAACACTGTGTACCAAGACGATTACTTTTCATCTGCACGTTCTTGCATGCCCGGAAAAGATTTCCAAGAAATAGACAACCATATAGAAACTCTCCTTCTTGAATAGTGACAACGAGAACGTATGCGTTGCTTTTTATCTACCTTTATGTCTCGCATCCTGCTTCTACATCTACTGTATACCATGCCAACAATCTGCAACTAGAGAGACGTATTTCTCAGTTAGAGGCCCGTTTACTTTAGCTCAAGGTATGAGCACGGGGCGTCGCGTTGAAAATGCAAATTCCTGCGCGCGCTCGCCCGCAGCCGTGTGCGATTATTTGTCACGGCATTTTACACGCATAAATATATGCAACTACACATATAATGTTCATGTTTATACGGGTGGTGAATGTGTTCTAGTATATATTGAAGTAGAAGAGAAGTTGCACAGTCTGTTCTCTGCATGTCAACATTCGATTTGATTTAAAGATTGGACAAAAAAATATAAATTGGTAAAATGCTATGAAGAATCACAATTCCAAAATATTGTATATATATAACATGGCAATAAAATGAAGAAAATGATTTCCGCTCTGTGTTGAAATAAAGAAACTTTTCAAACTCATTTATGACGAATGAACAAAATAAAATGAAAAGAAAAAAATAAAACTTATTTCATTGACGCTGTATTTCTCCTCGAGTTCAATAAATCGATCGATTAATATATATCAGGCCATAATTAATACTGACCAACAAATTATAAGCTACATGATATCTGGCAATTCTCTCACATGCTTATGCTCATACACACATAAAACATATAATGTATCGTATACAAGTTGAATACTACCATATAGCTCACTAACTCGCCAAGTTGAACACACAACAACTTCTCTATATGTACATTAAACTTATTCACTCTCTTTCCAACTCTGTTAGTGTTGGTCCTCTCTTCTCTCTCACCCCTTTTTCTCGCATCGTCGCTCACGAGATAAACACTTGTTCGCAGCGTACAAATTGTGAGGGCAACCAGGCGCACATTAGTACCGGCCACTTGGCGATCTAGTTTTACCACGCAACTATATATATATAAATGAGTTGGCGCGCGCGCGTGATCTTACTCTCGCGCGTTCAAGAACATTATAATGCCGCATCGTTTACTTTTAACGCTATCGTGAAATCCACACACTGTCCCACATGCTTATTTATAAATATCCATTTATTTATTTACTTGTATCGTTGTATATATTTCGCTATATAGTGCGTAACCACTATACATCAGTTGCACACCGCAATTAGTTGTGAATCCAATGTGTACAAGTTGCTACAGAAATTTATCAAATAAATAAAGAAAAATGTTACTACAGTATTTTTTTGTCTCCTTTCACAGCGGCTTTTCTGCATTTTATCACCGTGTGCTCACATAGGTAAAACATCATGTTTGAATTGTGATGGAAATTAATGTGATATTATTAAATAGGCATCATACACTCTGTAAACTAGTGGTGTCATAGCTATTTATATTAGAATAACAAAGATATTTTATTATATCATCAAAAGAGATTCGATTTTGTGGCAACAGTGAGAACCAGCGCTATGTTTTATTGGAACTTAACTAAATTCTTAATAGAACCAATATAAAATTTCTCAAAAACTTTGAGTATTTCAATGATCTTTATTCATTTTATCTGTTACCTTCTGCTTTTGGCAGGTTATTCTACGTATTTTTTTTTTTTTTTCAATTTGGCGATGATACTGAAAAAAATGTAATAAGATAAAGGAAACTGATCTGACCGGCATTTTCGAGACACCGAGCGGAGAATCATGATAATCAAACAGCCGAAGTCTTCTTTCAATAATCGCCGTATTAATTAAGGAACAGATAAGCTTTTAGTCGAAGACGAAAAATTGATGGAATAAATTGAAAGGAGGGGAGTGTGTGTGTGTATAAAGAAGATATTCATGTAAATAATAATGGAGTGGATCGTGACTCATTTTGTATAATAAGAATGAAAGGATAAGTGAATAATAAAAATAAATAAATGAATAGAAATGAAAGAATTGCGTGATTTTTTCTTGTGACTGTACAGTTAGTAGAGTTATAAATTTCGCATTACGATGGACAGATCGATTAATCCTCGATACAGATTGATCGATCAAAGCTTAAACGGCGCATCGAACGAAAACAGGAAGATACCTTTTTTATATATATATGTACACATATATACGTTATATGCACTCTCTCTTTTACCTGTACGGATCCATATGTTCAAAGGAGGTGGCGAATAGCGCACAGAAGCTGAAGACGAAGGTATGAAGTGGGCCCTGAGGCTTCGATGCCAGATTAGCGGCCCCCTTATTCCCCTCACCTTTCATGCACTCTTTTCTCCATTTTATCCCCCTCTATAAATATATATTTTCTCATCTCTATAATAACAGTGAATTCGTGAATATGACAAGAGGAGCAAGTGAATTTTTTTTCTCGAATGTAGTTGATTCTACTGCCAAACGATATCCTCAAAAGCGTCATTAATTTTTGAATCACTGAACATTGCACTGCTGTGAGAAAGGTAAAAAAATCAAAGAAAAATGATCTAAATCAATCGATTTTTTCTTCTCTGTATATGAATATAATATGAGAATTAAAATTTATCTCCAATCTTCCGTGATAGAACTACCTTAATCGAAAATTTGAAGAAAAAAAAAAAAAAAGATGAGAAGGGTGTGGTCAAGTATGGTATATAAATAAATATAGACGAGCAAAACGAAGCGAAAAATTAATGAAGAGGATGAGGAAAAAGGACGTATATAGAGAGTAAATGTATATCTATACACGTTTACGTATACATATACACACACTTTCATGCATAACTATATATATATATATATGTATATATATAGTTATGCATGAAAGAAAAAGAAGTAACGACTCATATCATCTTCTCTCTTACTCTTTGGCAAGGATATAGTTGCAATTAGGTACGTTGGGAGATTAATGAGTCGATGCACACGCGATGCCACGGCCCTACGAGGGAATATCTCTCCCAAGGATTCCAAACCATATATATGTATATATACACAAAGTATATAAATTTATTTATACATATCAACTGCACTGGCTTATTCCTAATAGTTTCATTTCCTCGCGAGCTCAGTGAAAATCCAGTCGCAGCAAGTACTTTGTGGCAAAAAAAAAATCATTAAAAATGCCTCAACTGAAATATCACGGAATATTGTGGGCAAATATATTTACACGAACGTCGTCATTTGCTTTATCTCATCATGACGTTGTGGGTATGTTTGTATTCGTGTTTGTGCTTACACGTGCGTTTTGAAAAAGCGATCTTTATAAACGATATTTTCCACACCTTCGCTTCCACCCCCTTTCTCCATTTCATCTCACTATATTCATGTGCATTTTATTCTTCTGCTTTTTTTCCTCTCCAATTTTTTTCTTTTTCCTCCTTTTTTCACATGAACTTTTCATGGCGGCGGCTTACCTAATTGACTCGCCGGCGTCACACGACACGACCGGTTTCACGCACTCGCGCGACCAATTGCGGCGAAGATACGAAGCAAAAGATCCTCCATGCGAAAGCGCATCCTACGTGTGTGAAGAGTGCGCACCCGACGGCGACAGTTTTACCCCGTGCGAGTGCGCGCACTCTCACCGCAGTTGCCGTCACTCTCTTTTTCTCTCTCTCTCTCTCTGTTTCTCGCACTCTCACTGTAAAATGTCTAGAAGGTGGGAAGAAGGAGTGAGACAATCTTTGGCGCGGTGGATGCTTTTAATGGGATCGAACGACACGCGGAAAAGATATTTGAAAGAATATACACGTATATATACATATATATATCAAAGAGTTGGATGAGAAATAATCGTACGACCTTCGGAACGACGCGTTTCCTCTTTTCGTTTCAGCACCGCACTTCGACAGTATTCTAGATAGCAACATTCGTTCCGTTATTCCCAACTTTCTTGGGAGACATTCACCTTATCGTCTACCTTCACGCCAACTTGATCAGTCACACATATATATATACAGAGAGAGAGAGAGAGAGAGAGAGAGAGAGAGAGAGAGAGAGATTGAAATTTATATATATAGTAACGTTATAAATTGTCATTTGCAATCGTGATATATATATTCATTATACATTATCGCATTCGTTCGAATATAAAAAAAATAATAATGATAATACATAATGTGTATTGATGTCAAGAAAAAGAATTCTGAATAGCGGAGGCAAATTACGATGCGAAGATAATGAAAAATTACTGAAATTACTTCAGCAACTTCGATTTTTGAGTAACGAAGGCTCATTTCGGTGAAAGTGTATTATAAAATTTTTTCTCCGATAATAATGTGACGATATGAGGAGAATAAAAAAACCTCAAAGGGTCATCAAAAATTTTCCTATAAAAGATAAGACTGAAGGGAGAGTGCATTTTTATACGAAATTGCGTTTGCGATGATAATAATTGTTATTATTATGAAGTTGGTTGTCATGGAGAGTGAGCAAGAGACAGAGGGAGGAAAATTATAATGGGCTCAAAATTGTCCGCAGCTTAATGATGCCTTTTTAGCAAGAGTGAGATTCGGCGAAGGAGTTTTGCCACAAAACGATCACACTTTGCCTCTTTCTTTCTCTCTCACTTTCTCTCTCACTCTCTCTCTCTCTCTCTCCCACTCTTCTTCCCTTCCTCCTCCGCTGTCTCTCTTTTCCTCCTTCATTCTTTTCATTATATTATATCTATCTGTACGGGAAAACAAGTAAAAAATTATAATTTCGAGTTTAATGAGTGGCTAATTTTGAAGAGAGAAAAAATAAATCAGCACACACACAAACTCATGTATACACGACGCGCCGTGTGATACAACCCCGAAATGATGTTTATTCCCTCTATACTCAATGGCTATACTGAGATTATTTTTTTATCCCCCCCCCCCCCATGATTAGGATCGTCCAATGAAATTTTAGATGTATGTGTGTGCGCCGATGCGTAAATATGTATACGAGGTGGAAGGCGCGATGAATATGTCTTTAAAATATTCCACGAAATATATTCGCTCACGAGACATCAACGCCGCGCGTTTTGGTCATAAAACAACATCGACAAGCCCCTGCGCGCCGCCACCACCGCACTGGAACTCCAATCTTGATGAAGATTAAAATCATTTTGAGCGTATTAATATATAATGATATAGAAAAGAAGCGAATTATGTCTTCACATGAGGCGTCACGCGCACTTTTTTTGACGTAATAGTGTAAAACGAATATCTGAAAAAACGATGGTAAATATAACTATGAACATATTAGAAAAACCTCCACCCGATTCTATTTCTGAAGTAATGAAAGAAAAAAAAGAAAATTTTTATTTCTTTGTCGGTGTCATCCTTTAAATCCGTTTAAAGGGACCAACGACCGCCCGCGCGCACCGAGGAACCCCGAGAGCGTCTGATTAATAGTCCTGGTGTGCTGGCAGGGCCCTCAGGCCCACTCGATGACAGATCGAAAATGCTCCGATACGCAGGAGGTAGAGAGAAAAGCATATATGGCAGCAAAAATGCCGAGTTCACACTCACATGAAAGCTATTAATGTATATAAATTTTTGACTACGAGAGAGAGTGTGGCAGATCATCGATGACATGGTTTTAAATTTGAGAAAGTTCTATCGTCACATCAACGATTCTTCACACGTTATCTCCAACATTATGATCACTTCAAACAATAGTGCAAAAAACTACTAGAAAAATGGCCGTTGATGCGAATATATTTCTTCAATTGGTCGTTATGCTCAATGATTCTGAGTCACCAGAATTCCGATCCATTCTATAAACGTGAAACTCATAGGTATATATAAATCGACTTTGAAAAAAAGTCCATTAAAAACAAATAAAAAAGCGCTTGCTTGTACACTTACGAAAAATTATAGTCTTGTTTCAACATAAAAATATTTATTATTAAATTTCTTTCAAATTAAGATATTTGAATTAGTAATTAGCATTAGCAGAAAACAGATGAATAAAACTGCTAGATATGTTGGATTCTCAAAAGAATTCCATTTAAACTAAAATTTTTATTGAGACTCAAATGTATTGACGAATACATAAAAATAGATAAAAAAAGTGAAAAAAAAAAAAAAAAAAATATACTGTGACTTTGCGTGTTCCCGCGATATCGGTGATTTGTCGAGACTCCCTCGAGTCCATACACACTACAACCATTTATATCTATCACGACCTTGGTACTATGTACTATAACATCATACATACATATATATATATAGAGCCACATAAACACACTCGAATGAATTTTATGTGACTGCGAGTTACCACAGAGGTTTATACGCGTCGCGACGTAAAAATTTTGCAGTGATTTACGACAGTGGTGGCAATTTCGTTTCGCTTTGATGCTAACGCTCTTGACTACGACCAAATTGGTCTCAATGGGTGCGTTGGACTACGATTCAGACTAATGGGCATCTAAGCATGCTCCTCACTACTAAGTTTAGCTCTGTTTGTCAATACATAATCGCTTCCTCCATGAAAATTAAGACATGATAAATAGTTCTGACAGTGTGGAAAACAAAATATGAGCTCCAGACAAAAGCATGAGAAACTGTGTACCAAACAAAAATATCATTCACGACGATCAAGTTTCCCATTCTATTCCAGCATAGTATTTTATTATTAATGTTATTGTACTATATTAAGCTCTATCATTACACATGTATTTCAGTCTGCGTTATCGATGAGTTATCAGAGTTGTCTCGAGTCCCATTTAGAAAGCAATTCCAATCGCCATCATTAACTCCGTAGGAGTTATTATATTATAAGAGATATAATATAGACACGAAAAGCTTCCTAGAAAATGCTAGAGAAAAAAAAAGGAGATATTAAACAAAAGAATGTATACACAGATGACGGAGGCATGAGGCCCTGTAATTTCGGCCCCCGTAATGGCTGCTCCGAACTCATACAATTAGACCTGCCGACATCCTTCCTTTTACGCTCTCCAACCGTCAAAAAATCTAGGGGTTATCCTTTCCTGGCTATTTCAATTCAATTCCAATATTTTTCCCTTCTTTTTTTTCTCCTATTCAGGATCTATTACTTCTAGTCTTTTTATTTCGTGTTGAAATGGAATTGTATATCAACTGATTTGGGCTTGAATCAACAATTCTTTATGCGATTCAGATAAATTAGAACCTATCAAAGAGACAAATATTTATTTGTTGATTGTTCATGATTTGACATATGATGTTCAAGTTGTATTTAGATACTGCTACAGTCGGCAAACACACTGCATCATGGCTATTGTGAAGTCCTGAGACTTCGAAGACTTAAATGAGAAGAAGAAAGAGGAGGGGTAAGAGATAATTACATAGTTGAAGACTCGATGCAGCAGCTCTTCAGTAAGATGAACAAACGTTAGGGAATATAATGGCCAATCTAAAGCCCAATGAGAGGAGAAAAAAGAAAGGCGAGACAGCGCCCACTTGCGCCGTTAAAAGAAACCTGAACGTACCAAATATATAAGGTATATATATACAATTCGAAATTTTTTTTCGACACTTCACAATTTTTCAATTTTTCACTCGTTCCTTTTCTTTTCTTATTCAACATCAACTATTCAAATGATTTGGGTAATTGTATTTTGATGCGCAATATATCGTTGAGCTAGTAGATAAGGTAACATGTAAAATGTTGATTTCCAGGACGGACATAAAGTCGTAGATTAGTCAATCTCCAAGGCTATATACCACGTTAACAGTTTCGCCTCAATTCATTTTTATTCTCTCTTACTGTTTTATACATATGTATTTTTTTATTATTATTATTTTTTTTCATTTAAGTTGTCTATAGGTTTTTTGAACCTGGCACACACATCCCTCGAATTTTCTGAAGGCCACTACATGGACATAAATTTCAGAGAGATAGTTTTAAACATATATGGATAATCCCTGATGAGTGGTGGAGAATTGGAATCGCAGCATCATATTAGCGAGTTGGTAATCGTTGAAATTATTGTCTTCACTTCGCCATTTTCATATATGTATGTATGTATGTATGTACGTATATAAATATAGTCAGTAATTCCTTTGACTCTTCTGCTTTTATGTTATAGTATTAAAACCTATTTCGAGCGTATATATGACTTGGATCGTTTATATACGCGTTCCAAATGGCCACAAAATGTGTGACGTAAGAGAAAAGGTGTTGCCCCGAGGCTGTTTTTTCACCAGCGTTAATTCGAGCGGTCGGGACATATAGCTGGCTCGTTAACGAGGTTCTCTTATTCTTCTAATCTTCAGGGACACCGAGAAGAGACCACGATTATTCTATCCAATGTAGTTCTCTAACATTTTATATATATGCTCCGCGTATAAAAGTTTATTTCCCACCAATCAGGATTGAGACAGACAAAAAACGATGTGAAAACTATTTCATGGTTGTTTTATCATGAAGAATTGTATTATGTGGGTTGGATGAGAAGAATGTCAATAAATTAACGAAAATAAGTTTAATACGCGAAAATGTATTTTAATGCCAAGTCCTAATGCTCAAAAACACGTTATCAATGCAATTTCGTCGTTTATAATTGTATTGAATATGCCCACCTGCCACAAAGCATATATATCGATCTACCATAGCTTATTCTACTATACGAAAGGATAAAAAACTAGAAAATATGATTTTTTTCCCCGCCATTCTTCCTCTTCCTTTTTTGGCTTCGAGAACTATTGCATCGATTCTTTCTCATGGTACTCCCAAACTCTTGTCCAAAACGAATAAAACCAAAGGAAAAAAATGAAAGGATAAGAAAAGAAGGCATACATATAGGTGGATAGGTGGATAGGTGGATAGAGGTAGAGAGTAAAGGATATTTCGAGGTCGTTCTTGGGCGTGGAAGCCATCTTTTGGTTTTGAGACCCCCAAAAACGTTATACATCAGCGAGCAAGCATGTATTTTTGTGGAACTGACTGTGAGTTAGTCTCTCGCTCACTCACTACATCATCACTGAATCACCATACCGCCCCCTCTTTCACTCTTTCCTTCCCAGACTCACTCTATATCTTTCTCATATATATTTTTTCCATTCCTCTCCTTTCTTCTCTCTGGTGTATCCGCATATATACCCTTCCGGATTCACAGCGAGTTTTCGGGGCCTGGGCCCATTTATTCCCGCGTTTTTTCATCTCTCTACCTAATACCTCCGCCCTCTACGCCATTGGTTCATTTTTTTCACTCGTATATTTCGCCCTCTCGTCTAGAATGCCCCCGGTGCCAATTAATAAACCAGCGGTCCATTGTCTCGGGCGCGTTTCAAGTTCTCAAAGACAGAGATAGAGAATATGGCGAGCTCAGAAATTCTAGAACATCTGGGCCCTCAGGCACTCGTATATATATATATATCTACATATATTTATAATATATACATATACATGTTTTTATTATGGTTATATGTGTACAATAATGCTGGCGGTAAATGTTGCGAGAAATTTCTGGACGATAATCCCCCGCAATTTTTGCACCATTATTATTGCGCAACGTATGTATAAACGGCTTTTAAAGCATCTCCTTTGTCTCACTAGCATCACTATTCAATCCTTCATCTCCTCCTACCAAGTACCTACTCTGTAACCTTCTCGCGCGCAGTTAACTGTATATATATGCATAAGTATATGTATGGTTAGGTTATAAGTTGAAGATACTCACAAATGTCCCTCTTCTTGTTTAAATATTAATTATGTATGCCCGACAACGTGCAGTGTATATCAGTATATATTTTTCATATAAGTGTGTATACAGGGTCGCACCACGCACTTCCCCTTGAATATGAATAGGAAAATATTGCGCAGTTTATTCGTCAACAATGGCCATTATGCGACACGCGTCATCCTTGAACTTGTACGAACTTTATTTTGTTATTAATATGATACAAGGGAAAAATAGGATAATGCAGAGTAACATTATACAGAAATCATTGCTTTTGTGACAGAACCCTATGAAGAAACACAATGGATATCAATGGAACTTTAACAGATCCCATTGGCTACTGCAGAAAATTTAATGTTTTCTTAAACGCAGGGTGAGGAGAATTTAATAAGGAAATGAAGGGATAAAAGTTGAATAACAAAAAAAAGGGTAGCAGAGAAATGTCAAGCGCCACCACGCTGCTGCTGACCTTTTATTCGACCTCAAACACTGCCTCCTTCGTCGAGCAGCATCAACAGCCGCACTGATCGCGATATTGCGCCCGTGAATTACAAAAAAAAATAGAAAGAAGACAGGCAAAAAGGGAGAAGTGAGAGACACCGAGAGAGAAAGTGAGTGAGAGAGGGAGAGTTTGCTCCCGGATTTATTTAATTAGTTCTGTCGAAGAACTCTCAAGCGGGCCATCAACGTGTATTTTTATCTCTCTCTCTCCCTCGTAGATTCTACCATTCCTTTTCTCTGTCCTCTGTTATTCTGTTATAAAATTAGGCGCAATGCCTAGACGTTAAGTTTGTCTTTTTGGATTAAACTAAATGAGTAACAACATACGACAATGTTTCCTTGCACGGCCAATTCAAGAATGAGTGTACAAATGCAATGTTGTTTTGTTTATTCATTTATTTATCTTTAGCTGGTGCTTTTGCTCGTTCTTCCTCTCGCCATTGGTCTCTGCACGCGTTGGAATACACTCTCTTAGAGATCATGTACGAAAAAATGAGATACGAAGGAGAGTAGGCGTGTCTAGGTACAGGGATGCTAATTAAATTCGCTATACCATCGTTTTTCTCTTCACTCTCTCACCGTTGCTTTCTCTCTCATACATTTACTTGTCAACCGGCATATGTAGAGGAGACACTTAGCCCACGCTAAAAGGATTATCTGTAAAAGTCTTTCAACATATCCTTGATACTCGACTCATATTGAATTTAATTTATAATAAAAGAGTAAAAATGAATAAATAATTAAATTTTGTCGTTCGAAAACTTCATTTATTTTCGTTTGCGTTCAATTTTACTGCATTTTGTTTTTCATCCATCAAAAATATTCATTAAATATCAATGATATATGAATTGATGCATTGGTTGGTGTGAAATGATCCTAATTTTATTCATTTTTCCCAAAATTTTTTCATAGGGATATGGCAGGTAAAAACGAAAATTGTACGCAGCAAAATAAACGTTCCCATAGCTGATTCCTTCGCACACGCAGAATGGCCAGCGCGCATGAATGTCCAACGTGCGATTTCCTAATTGGAATATAAATCTCGATTAGCGTGTCTATGTATATATATAGATGGGCATACGGTGTATGCTACACCTTTCTCTCTCTTCCTCTCTACGATGCATATACCTATAGACACATGCACGGGCGGGTGTGCGACCCTGCGGCCCTTTCACTTTGCGCAAATATATGGATCCTTGCGGCCGGTAGAACGAGGCAAAAGGAATTACCCACCGGAGAGAAACAAACGGTATTAAAAAATATATAAATAATTCTCGAATTATAACATGAATATAAATAAATAATTTACAAACTGTCACACGATATATTTGATTCTTCATCTGTCGTTTATGCAGATTGAATAATCAATCTTGAAATATGTCCATAATTTTTATTATAACTTGTACGATGTTTTTCAATGTTGTCGTTTATTCTGAATATTTTAGATACCATCAGAATTCTCAATTCCTTTTGATACTTGTTGATTCGATTAGCATATTTTTTTTCAATTCAAATGAGTATGGATACACATACACGAGTGCAAGACCAAAGAAGAAAAAAAGAGACACAACCAAGAGATCGCATTCGAGAAACAATGAGTTAATAAATAAGAAAAAATCAGGAATAAACAAATCGTAATATCTGACAGAAAAAAAAAACGAAAAAACTACGTGAACAACAAGAAGAAAAGAAGAAAAGAAATGAACGACAACGAACGACAAGAGAGTGAAGAGTAGATGGTATATGTATATATACATATACTTGTAGGAGGAGTAAAAGACGAAGGAGCGTCTTCACTATATATACACATGTATTACTGTCTCCCTTTCTTTCTCATCTCTCTTCTCAACTCTGCGACTGTATAACGTTGTGTGGAGAAGGAGGGGCGCATTGTGTGTTTCCGAGAACGGTGCGCTTATCAATGGATCTGTCGCGGTAATGAGGTATCAGCCACCAACAAATAAACGAATAAATATAGAAGAGACGACGAGGGCGGTGGTGGTGTAAGAGGCGAGTGAGACAAAGAAAGAGGTATAGAGGCATCTTCCGCGACAAACACACATCGAACGAGGTAAACTGAACAGCAGGGTGGCGAAGGTGGAAGGTATAAGAGGGATGCAGTGAGGACTGCCGATACAATGCTTCGATTAAACATTCGCTGCCTAAATAATCAGCGGACGAGTCAACGAGAGGAAGACTGAGATAGGGGACACGAGGGGACATGGGGGAAGGAATTACTATTCTTTCTTTCTTCCTCATTTTTTATTTATTCTTTTTCATCAGCTTGTCTTTCCACTCGTGCTTTCGCCACCCTGCATTAAATGTACATACTGGCATTATGCAAAGTAAAGGGAAGAGAGTGAAGGAGAGCGAGTGCGAGCACGATAGACAGAGAAAGAGAAGAACTTAGAGGTGGCCTTACAGTGACGAACCGGACGCGCGTCGTAATTAATACCAATGATCACAATAAGCTTTTTTCATCCTTTCATTTTCGATTCGTTTTTTTCCTTTTTCCTATTTTTTTCGAACCAAATATCCGGAAGTATAATCGGATAAATTAACATCAAATTGTGAGACATACTCACAACCTAATTAATCAAATAAATCAGAAAAATTCTACATTTTATCGTTAAAATTATTCACTTGACTTTTCTCTCCAACTAAGTATATATCTTTATTGGATAACTCGACGATGAATCTATTACAATCGATGTACAGCGCGCGTGTGCACGCGTACGGTCACGCGCATGCTTCATCATGAATCGCGCGAGCAGGCGAGCTAGCAGCTACCGTGTGTCCCTTGGGGTCACGGTGGAACTTCTTGGAAGGATATACCGGAGATCGGAGAACAAAACAGAAACATAGACGTAAGAGTATATGGATGAGCGAGGCGAGGTGTGAGGGGAGTAGAAATAAAAAGAGCGAAAGCGATTGGGATAAAAGAGAATAGAGTAAAGGAAGTAAAAAAAAAAAAAGAAACAGTAAAGAACGATGATAAAAGCAATTGTATACATACAACAGAGAATGAGAACAAGTATAGACTCGTGCGCCTGATTTTGTTCCTTTTCGTTTCCTTTTTGCATTTTGGAATTTCTCTGGTACTTTACCTCAGCTGTTTATACATAAACATAGTCTATATAGGTATATATGTGTATATATATATATATATAAATATATATATTGTATATATGGAAACCTATACTGGTGAATTTCGGATTGAGTTATCTGAACGTAGGAATCAAGCGGTAGCTCACGTCCTCGCTTAAATACAACACGGGCGACGGCGACCACCGTCTCGTGGCCTCCCGTTGTGGCGAGGATGTAATACATAATGCCTTGGGTATTCGTGGGGGAGCCCAATGGAATTTATATATATGAATATATATACATATAAACTCTTTTCCACTTTATCGTGCAGCATCTGCAAATGTTTTCCCAATATTTTCCACATAAGTTTATGTCAATGAAATCAGTAGAATAATAATTTTCCTCTTATGAGAAATCAATAGGAGCACATTGGACAAGAGTATGTATGTAAAGTAATTCATCAGTTGGAGAATTGAATCGAAACATCACTGAAAATCTCCCCAAGCCTCACGTCAGTTATTCTACACCACCTTATATATATTCACACATAGAATAATAATGATAAAACTTCGATCTATTCGTGGGTGGTCGTAGCATCTAACGAGTTTGAAATGTGAATCGAAGGGCGTACAAAGTCCGAATGTTTGTCACGCCCAACCAAAACTTGTATATATGTATGTGTTTTTATGTATAGATGTTTGCCTGAAGGTGTTGTGCGATGAGAAGTACATTCAGGCGAGAGAAAAAATAATGACGGGCGGATGAGGGCATTGAAGCATGATAGTTGAGAAGTAACATCAGCAGTACCGACTTGTCGTAATGCGATCGCACGAGATCGATTTCCATTGCTGATATATCTCCAACTTCCAGTTGTTCTCACTCTCAATTTATCCCTACTCTTCTCTCTCACGCGAACATTCTTTCTGACCTTACTCTCTTTCACTCAACTTCCTTTTCACAAGAGATATTGTAAAATATGTATACGTATATAAGATGGTTCATGAAGAATGAAAAGAAAAAGACAACAACCCTCTTCAGCGACCGCTTGAAATCGTGATGAGAATAATTTTCCTTCTCCATTTTTCTCCATTTTTGTTTGTAATTTCTTTTTTTTGACATTTTCATTCCCCTGTTCCTCTTTCCTATCCTATCCCGGAAACGTTAACAAATGTTTATTCGTCCTTGGATCAACAGGCTAGGGATGAAGCATGAAAAAATGAAAATATCCACGTAGATAAATATATAAATTAATGTGGTTTTTGGTCCGTTTCGGTACCTCTTGATATTTAAATGTGAATTTTTGTTTGGCTGACCAAACTCAAACGACAACGTCGTTAGTATTCCTGTCGCGTATGCCAAAATATCCCAAGAACCACAAACACAATGATTCTCTACCTAAAAAAATGTTTTCGCTTTCCTTCTTGTTTTCTTATTTCTCTAATCTATTTATTCTTTCCTCTTCATCTTGATCTACTACTACTGCAGTATATATATGCGTTCGCTTTCTCCTCCATTGCCACAATCAAATATAATTCATACACAGGCACACCAACGTCCGGGACATTAGAATTCCCCCTGCGGAAGATGGTGTGCGCGCGCGCACGCGGGCGGAAGATTCGCGGCGCGTATCTCATTTCCAGATTGAGATAACAGCGAAGGGAAGAATGAGAGGCCTAGACCTCAGAGATAAGAATAAAAATAAAACATATATATTCAGTTTTATTTCCCTTTTGTTTCTCTCATTTTTTTGCCTTATCATTTCTTTTTTCTTTCCGTTCTTATTTATTTATTTATTTATTTTTTTTTTTTTGACACAGGCGCACTTGGACTGGCCGTCTCTCCACTGCGAGTGGTCCTGACGGGCACATTTATCACCCCGCACGGTTCTCCAGTGCGCTTGCGCGCCCAAACATCCGGGCACGCTCTTCTCATATATACCCAGTGAGAATCGTGATCCACAGGAGCATTGCACAAAACATTCATATATAATAATCTTAAAGCCGTGCGCAACCTTTTGGCCGCTCGCACAACGACCCATCTTCGTTATCATTCAGATCATCTAGTAAGAAAAAAAAATTTGATGCACCGAGAAATCAAAAGTCGTGAAGCAAAAAAAAAATAAATAAAGATGACAGAGTCATTGAAACTTCGACAAAGAGAAATGGGACTGAAGAATGAAAGCAAACTCGATTTTTCTCCCTGGGATTTTTTCCTCTCCATGCAGCACTCAATGTCTCGCAGTGTACATTTTTTACTTTCAATTTTTTTCTTGATTTTTTCACCATTTATTTATTCCTTTTTTTTCTGAATTTTATTTTTTAGTCGATTTCTTGCCAATGGAACGCGAGGAATCGCCTTATAAGTCTTCACCGGGGGTTACATATGCAGGTAACGGAAAAGAGAAAAAAAAAGAACCAACAGGTGAGGAGGGCGAGGGCGAAGAACAAGATGGAGAAGAAACAGCATGTGGAATACGATAGGAGTATATACGGAAAAGAAGAAGAAGAAGAAGAAGAAGAAGAAGAAGAAGCGATGGAAAAAAAGCCGCGCGACAGTCGCCGTAGTCCGACTCGCTTTTCTCTCATTCTGGTCGCGAGAGCCCACTCTCTTTCTCCCTCACGTATCACCAATGGCTCATTGCAAATACACCAAGACAGAGTGAGAGAGAGAAATCAACGGGGGGAGCAAGGCAACGTGTTCAGTCCATTCTCATGTGAGGAGAGAAGGAAGTCCGCGCGCCAGAAGTTGCAGAGACAAAAAAATGAATGAAATAAAAGCAATGGAGAGAAAAAAAAATGGATGAAAAAAGAAAAAAAAAAGGAGGTATATACCATCAAAGAACGCGCAAACGTCCAAAAGTTTCGGCTGACATGCCTGTGCAGATCGTGAAACTCGCAACAGCGCGCGCGCCTCCTTTTATCCTTCTTTCTCACCACCCTAAGATCCAAGATATCAGTTATCAATTAACAAGAGCGCGACATTCAGAAGCCACTTTTTGAAATACACATTTCTCTTCGTTAGCCTGTCCATTCGTCGCCAAACAAACAACAACACCGATGAAAAGTAAGTAGAAAGGATACACATATACATATATATATATATATGAAATAGAAATAAATGGAAAAAATACGAGAGAATAAAGTTAAAAAAAAAATAATGAAGGAGAATACTCTCTCTTCTTTGGTTGGTAATTTAGGTAGGGACCGACGGCTGTCCACGAGAAGGCGCACGAGCGCCAACGAAGGGCGACAGCTCAAAGGGCGAACGCAAAGAGAGAAGTTGAGAGCGAAAGAAGAATGATAAAGAAAGAAAGAGCTAAGAGCGATAGCAGAAACAAATGCAAAGCGGAGGCCTTTTTGGGTGAACGCGACGCATCGACTCTGCGCCCGTTCCAAACAACCACGACGAGAAACCTTTCCTTCTAGCTTCATTCTCCCCCATTTCTCTCTCCTACGACACCCCTACGTCGCCCTCTTTCTTTCCTCTCTCACCATCCTCACATCCCCCTGTCGGCGCTGCCGTCTCTACTCGTATCGTCCACTCTACCGGCGCAAAGAGAAAGACTTCGGCACCGCCTTAAGTATATTTACTGTCGGCGCGTCGAACCGCCACAACCGTCGATTCTTATACTACTCTGAGGTTGCAAGAGCGAGCAAGCAACCAAACACCGAAAAATAATCCTTTCTTTCTCTTTTAAATCGTTATTCTTTAACTCTTTCACTGTGAATGCTTACGTATCGTCTTTCATTCGGGTTAGTTGTTGGATGTCAGTAGACACGTCGTGGAGAAGATCCAACTCGACGCATCTTTTTTTCATCATCAGTACAAGTTTAAGAGACAAACGAAAATATTGAAAAGCCCTATCACAAAACAAAAAATTGCCACTGAATTATTCAGTTCTTTATTCATAAACAAAAATGGTCTCAGCTCTGCTGAATTCACACTTATAATATACCCTCCCAAACATTTCATTCTCCACTTGACATTTTCAATTATGAGAGATAAAACGATATATATACTCACATGGAAATGATGTTAAACGATACAACTGCCTCAGTAAAAAGAGAGAAATGATAAAAAGGGTTCGACGTTGTTTGGTAAAAACAGTGATGATGAGACTCTTACCTGTAACAATAAAAAAAATCGATTTTGTTAGTTTAAGGAAAAAAATCCAACTGATAAGACATATACACAGCCATCAAGATGGTCAATGAAATTCCCAAAAGATAAGGTGAAACCATTTTAGAATACAAACGTAGAATCGTCTGGGAAAATAATAAAAAACCTATAAAAAAATTTTATAGTCATCATTTGTGAAGATTTTCGGGAAATTTTTGTTCTCCTTCCTTACCACATTTTTATATCTTTTTCCTTTTAACACACAAACCACCCTCTATCACCATAAAACGTCGATCTCGGCATTTTGACGGTATATACATAAACATTCCACGGAAAAGAAAAAATAAAAATGCAAAGAGAATGAGAAGAAGCGAAAAAGAGAAAAAGAGAAAAAGAGAAAAAGAGAAAAAGAGAAAAAGAAAAAAAGAGAAATATACACAGACACCTCTTTCCCTTCCTCTTCCTTTTGACTGGACTCAAATTCACGCGCGCTGTTTGGTCTTTCCATAGGTCGGCGCACTCGATTCTTCGGCCAACGAGGACGACGTCTCTGCTCTCGCTCAACAGACTTGTATATGTATCTCTCTTGCCGCGCGTTTTTGGCTATCTCTCTTTTACTCTTCCTCTATACCTTTCTCACATCGTGGTCGCGTCCACCATGCCGTTGTCGATCGTACCGATCGCCCGAACTCACCCGTGTGACGCTGATATTTACGGTCCGATAGAATCAGCCGGGCGACGACGTTGCGACTCTTCGAGCTTCCACCGGGTGGGCCAAATGCGGGGGACACAAGAGCAAAGGGGACAATTCCCGAGCATTGGGATTCTCATATGTGCGACTTTGTGTCTGTGCTCTGCATCGCCTCACTCTCTTTCTCCATTTTTCTCTTTTGCGTTCTCGGCCAGTATCTTTTTTGCCGCATCAATTTGAATTGAAAAAGGCTTGTGTGTGGACATACGAGGACAATAGGTTGCGCGACGCGCATCTTCGACGGCTACCACTCTACCGACGTCACAGCCAATCTTCTTATTTTACTTTGCCCATTCTTCATTTTATATCTGTTATATTACGATTCCTTTGTTTTACACACAAAATCTTTGAAAATTTTCATCGATTTTTCTCAATTACTCAACCCATTAGATAGAAATGAATAATCATCCGATCAATATAAATAAATATGCATTATGTTTATAAAACCTTATACAACCCCACATTCTCTTCTTTTCCCCTCAACATCATAAATTGTTTTTGAATAGTATAAGCAGGTGCATCGACAAATACCACTAACACATCTTCATCCTTGACAATCATGAATTTACAAGCTAAATGAAAAAAATTCAAGTACAATGTTTTCTTCTCTTGGTTTTCTTTCATTCATTTATTTTTTCTCAATTCACCAGCCCTGAATTCGTCGGTATACGTATTTTACCCAACATTTCGGCGCATTCTTCACTCAGTTCAATCGCCGTTGTCCTCCTCGTCGTCGCAATCCTTTTTCGGGCCCCGACGGAGAATCAGATATTACGTATGCACGTCGAAAAGCAGCGCAGTAACTAGCTATTTCTTTCTCATTCTCTCTCCATCTATCGCTTTTTCACTTCCTTTTTTTTTTTCGCTCCCCTTTCTCGCTTTTACATTTGTGGGTTGTTCTCCATCTCAGTGAGGCCGTGATTCTTCCCAAACAGACAGCGCGGCAAGGGCAAATGGAAAGGCAGAGTGAGAGAAAAGAAAAGACAGGGTACAAATGGTCAGTCTTTTATCCACACATGCGCACGCAAACACATACACACACTTTCATATATCCTTACTGTAATACATAGGAGCATGCACCGGCACGCACTGCTTTCAAATAAATTTTGTGCGTTTCTCTCCAGCCATCCACAACAGGATGAGATAAATGTTAATCAGATATTGCAAGTCAATCCGCGATAATTAACATTTATATATACGCAAAGTGTATTGTATTGCCAAAATGAAATTGAAGCCTTCTAAAATATGTGTATATGTGCAGATGTACATATACATGCGAATGAGTATCCTCTTTGGTCTGTCCTGTAATCGATCTACCAGGCGGATTTTAACGAGAAAGCGCGAGAAAGAGTGTTGCTCTCATGTATGTGAATAGTTTTCTTTTTTCCTTCTGCAACTCTTTTTTTTTAATTTTATTCCTTGCATTGCACACCATCGTATCGATGGATATCGTTTGCTCCAACCATACCGCGTCGATTTTATTGCTAATAGGAATCCAATGGGGCGCTGCTTCATGTGCTCTGAAACGCAATTTCCTCTCTTGCGCCTTCTCTCGCACATACTTCAATTTATCGCTCGCACTCTTGCCTGTTTATTCCATCATCTCTTCTTTTTTTTTCTCTTTTTCTGCTTTCATTTTCCCTATTTTTTTCTGTCCTTTTGTATTTCTATGCTCATACATATATATTTATCGAATTTTGCGAGCCGCGCGGGTAATCTTCTATAGGTTCTAATAGGTAACCAGCATATCAAACATCAATGCACTGTTTCCCGCGGACTCCTTCCTTGCTATCAGAATTGGTCATGGTTACATTTTGTAGCAGACTTTGGGATCGAAAGACTTTTTCCCGCAGGTTATGATCACAGAAGGGAAAAAGATGAACACCACGAGGCACACGAAACTGTTTATGTGTACAAGCACGGAGGAATAGGTAGAGTGAAAGAGAGAGAAAACGAGAAAAGAGTTTGTGTGCAACGTAAAAAGGAACGGGGAGAACGTGTTTCCTAGAATCGAAACCTTGAGGGGGCCCCTGACGAGGAATTTAATTTGCTCTTGGGCTGTATACCTACGACGACCAACGATAGTCGTCTTTTCTTGACTTTGAAAACATTTTTTGGTGTATGCGTGTATATATGTATATGTGACGGAGAGTCGGGGAAAAACGGGCGCCCTGAGGCACTTTAACGTTCACAAGTCATGTCATTTACTATTTTTGTTGTTAGTCAGACACTCTGACCAAATGCATATGAATTATATATAGTTACCACGGAGATGGTGAGAAAAAAAATGCAATAATGTATGATAAAATAATGAATCTTTACAGATTCCATGAAAATTTTCACTATATCCATTTCTAATCTCAATAGAAGTAATGTAGAAAAAAAATAATTTTCATGAACGAAGTTACATGATGAGAGTGGATGTCCCAAAGAAGAAGAAAAAAAGAATGCCGTTTGCGAGTGGCAATGGAGAGCCACATGCGAAAACGAAGATCGCGTGTGTCCGTAGACTGAAAACAGAAGCGGCTTTGGTATAAGATTGGATGTATGGTGAAGGCGAATGGCGAACGGATGGTGTAAAGGGTAAAATGCAACGAGGATGGCGCGAGAGAGTGAGGCAAGAAAGAGGGTAAAGATTGAAGCCGGAGGAGCAGAATGAGATGGAGAATGGATGTGTATATTGACGGCAGAGATAGAGAGTAGAAGCGAGAAAGGATTCGGGGAGGGAGTAGATATAGGTACACTCGGTAAGAGTGAGCGAGAGGAAGTGCCTGCAGGCTAAACCTAATCAACATCTGTCTAGCTTCTCGACCTCCCGGGTATATAACGACGAGCATTCGCCGTGGATAATCGAGGACTACTAATAAAAAATTATGAGAGCACGCCAACTAATTTCATACAAATATTATAATCCAAATTTAATTTTTATTTCTTTTATTCCGTGTGGATTTTTTTTTTTTTTTTTTTTTTTTTTTTTTTTTTTTTTTTTTTTTTTTTTTTTTTTTTTTTTTTTTTTTTTTTTTTTTTTTTTTTTTTTTTTTTTTTTAATGCAACACGAATTTAATTTCATACGTAGACATTTGGATTTATTATTACTTTCGTAAACATATTTTGATATATCTGATGAGAAGAATTTCATATATACCTCGACGATTTTTATTATAGAAATACATTTGAGTGCTTCATCTGACACACCAATAAAAAAAATTAATTTAATTGCGCTGTCATGAATATTTCGGTAGTCAATGATTCTATTTTTTTTTTTTTTTTCCTTCACTTTTATCAGAAATAAATCGAATGACAATTTCTGTACTTGTTTAATATTAAATTTTTATTTTACCCAGGAGCCAGAAAGATAAACACTTGACCTTTCAACATACTAATCATTCACGACTGTAAAGCCATAGAGAAAACGAACGTGAACAATAAATATTATAGATATGTTGAAACGATCAATTCACGGTCACGTATTAGGTCATGGCATGCGCGCCGGATCATTCAATCATATATGATGAATATTTTATGACCCACTATTCCACTTCGATACTTTTATACATCACAATATCGTTAAACTTTATGATTATTCTCGATAAAACCATCATCACAACATTATAATAAATAGTTTTCACATATGAAAAATATAATTATCGCATTAAAAAATGACAAATATTGTGGCGACCGCTTCTTAATAACTTAAACTTCTGAATTGCTCTTGAGATCCCTTTGAATTCATCATGGCGCTTACACGAGAAATAAAAATTCCAGGAGAGCTATTTATTCTTTTGCTATTTTTATCCGCAGTCACTGGAACTGTTTTCTAACTATTCAACGAAAATCCTTAATGAGCTCTAGCTATTATTTTGCGATTCCACCACCAAAAGGCCAATACACTTCTAATCAACACTAATGAATCCACTACAGATAATTGTACCACAAAAATGTTCGTGTTGAATATATTTCTTTATTTATCAAGCGTCAAATTCATGGAGATGAAGTACATGTATATATACTATGCATACGTGGAGAAATTGGAGAATAAATAATGGTGTGTAGGGAGAAGAGTCTTCATCGAACACGACACCTGATGATAAATTCGATACGGAATGTGTGCATCCACCCGCGCGCTCAGGCACGGGCCCCGCATTTAGGTCGACACAATCGCGTTCTCATTTTACTTTTTTCTTTTTTTCTCTTTCATGTATATATTCTTCTCTCACGTGGTTCCATACATGTATATGCTCACCATAGACCTTTCATTTTTTTCATTGTTCACACAAGAGACAGCGTTGAAATTTCAGCCGAAATTTTAGCGAAACACCTGCCTTTATTTTTAACCTTGTGGAATTTATAAATAATGAGAAAAACATACACAACATGCTGATGCCAAAAAACAAATTATTTGAATCACAATAAAAATAAACTTTGGAATTCAAATGTCTATACTTAACGCTGAGAAAAAATTCATACAAACAAAAAAAGAAAAATTACCACCATATCTGGACTCTAATCCAATTCATCGAGCATTCTTTATAACCCGTCAGTGTTGTTGAAAACACTCTCGTTTATTCTTTGCAAACGATTTCACATATTTTTTTTCTTTATTTTTTCATATTTTTAATAATGTACTAAAAAATGTTAATGCTGCAGTTTTGCAACGAAAAATATTTTCACCCTACACTTCTGCCTTCCTTATTGGCATACACATATGTTTATAAACCTACGTACAATATATATATAGACGAGAATAATATGTATTACTGGTCGTATATGTACATATAGGAAAGTGTTCGGTCAGCAGTATATGTAAAAGAACGCTCATGCCACTTACGGGGATTGTTTAGCAGCATTTACGCTATATGATTTGCTGAAGAAAATTTTGCACTCGTAGTTAGATATAACTCCACTCTCACACCTCTATAACGTAATTTTCCCCTTTCGAGATATTAAATTTTACATAACAACAACGCTATGAGATTCATTTATAAATCCTACGGTAACATCACATCATCATAAATAGATATATATATATACATTTGTGAAGGTGAATCAAGTTGAGAATCGCTGCGCAAATTACGAATGAGAAAGGAAAGAAGACATCCTCGCGACAAGATATCGCGTCGTGAATGAAATGAAAAAGAGATATGGAAAACAGCGATATAAATATATATAAGTATTGCTTTTACCTCCTGCAAAGTAATCTGCTCGCGCGCAGCATGATGTCTCATCTCGCACTCGTGCGCCGAAAAATTATATCAATATTGAGAAAAAAAAAAAAAAAAAAGAATTTATAAAAAATAAATGAAGAACAGATTGAAAATAAAATAAAATGAAATAGAGAAGAACGGAAAGAGACAAATAATAAAATAACTTCTTGTGTATATACAAATTATGAAGAATTTTCTTTTATATCTATATATGTATGATGCTCTATAGGAATTTTGCCAGTGAGAAGCTTTATAGCATTACATATACAAACACTGAGTGAGTGTGTTATGTGTGTGTACACACAATCTGATGTTGCGACCGCGAGTAAACTCGCATGTATAGGGTTGAGTGAGCGAAAGAAAAGACGGAGAGAGCGAGAAAGAGAGAGGAAGAAAATATAGAGACCGCGGAGTAAGAGAGGACGTGTATGGGCACTTTTGATTCTAATTACCTTGAATTACGACCGAAGAGGATGATTCTCGCGGTCAGGGGCTTCTTATAATGCCACAACCGACCACACGCCGTAACCTCGATAGGGCATGGATACATGTATATTATATACATACATATACAATGTTTTGAAGGGATGAGAGAACAAAAAAAGCTCAACAAAAATTAGGATACGTCATTGCGATGTCCCTGAATATTTCATTTCTTTTTCGGCATATTTATCGTCAAAGTCTGATATACATGAAATTTCATGGGGTCGGTGTTCTTCATACATGTGTAAAATAGGGTGTAATGAAATTTTTGTCATGAGGCGCGGTTTACTCATTGTGTAGGCGCGTTTGGGAGGATCGCAGGGCTTATTCTTATGAGGACATTGAATCTGTCATCACAGCATTGCGAAGCAGAGAAAGAGAAAAAAAAAGTAACATTTTTCCTTTTCTTATTCTCAGTTTCTCTCGCTTATACCTATCTACTGTAGCCGTTTCATGAACAGACGATGACGAAGCTCATCGTTGTATTCTGTGGTGACACGATATAGGCGTTTCGATTTCTACGGGGGGTATTTATATTTATAGTTGCATTCAATCGCGTCATCATGCAGACAAGCTACAATATATAACCAAATGTCTGCAACAATCATAAATATGGTCATTCAAAAAATCATTATTCCACCAACACCTATAGGTGTGAAAAGACAAATATGATCAAGTATAGGGAGTATTATCATAGCGAAAGACTTTTTTGGTGGAAGATCCAATGAATCAATCTACTTTTCACTCATAGTTGTCCCTGACTCATCAACTTTTCAATACAAACACACATATATTTGTACTCATACATAAATATATATATGTAAGGAATACACTGGAGAAAAAATACAAGAAAAAATGTCTACGAGGTGTTTATTTTCATTTACACGGCGCTTTAATATCGGAAGCGAGCCGGAGCAGTTAAGACCTCGGCGACGGATAATTATCCGGCAATATAAACTATTGTTGAAGCCTCGTGCACGCCTTATGTGTGTGCATGTATCTGCGTGCGAGAGTGCAATAGAAAGAGTGAGGCAGACAAGACCCCGGACTCATTCTCTCACTCAACTTCATTCTCTTATTCTTCTATTTCTCTACTACATATATACGATTATATGCATCCAAGATGATCGCAAAGCGCTCTCATTCTCTCCATTTCTCTGCCTCTCTCCCTCTCATCTTTATTATTTTCTTACCACGGATTGCGCGCGCGTGTGTTTCTGCGACTATTTACTGCGTTTTCATGCAAATTCCCGTACGCTGCTCTTGCCATTGAACTCGAAGCAAGCGCGCAGAAATGCCGAGCAAGATTAAACTCTCGTTCACATTCTTCACGTTGTTGTGGTTGTTGTTCTTGCTATTATTGTAGCTGCCCATTTCCTTCTTTTTTCTCTGACTCTTTTTTTTTTTTTATTATCCAACGAATGCTGATATTCTTCCGTGCACTCTATCCTCCATTGGAACAAGAAACAAAAACGTGTTCCTACATGTCTGAATAATATGCGGACAAGGCACAATGAACACACGCCATAGTAAAAGAAATGAAGTAAAGAATAATAATAAAATGAAGTGAAATAGTCATGATAAATATCTAAATGTTACATAACGGTACTTTCTTATTTTTTTTACCGGGAATTTTCGGTGGATGACTCTTTCAACCACATGAAACGAGTGTGGAATATTAATATTGTGAAGACAACGCTGTAGAAAAATTTTCTGCGATGATGTGGATATGCCCGAGTGGAAAGATATAGTGGATAGCGTTACATAGCGCAGAGTTAATAAACCGCACGCGGGCTCGAGTCTCGTGTGGATACCTCTCTCGCTCTCTCCTCCATACTCCTATTGCAGCAGCCCTTGGGTTTGGACTTATCTATACAGTACGAGACCCAACGCGACCGCAGAAGCCCCCGCAGGCAATTCACATCCCCTGTCTCATCTTTTTCTTTTTCTTCCTCTTACATCTCGCTACGCCACTGAAAGAGTGCTCTTGCACGACCGCAGAAGGCTGGACACCCGCAAATTATTCTCAGCCAGTATATGAGTCTCAACCGCCAGAAAATTCATTTGAAAACAAAATAAAATGAATGAAGAAGAGAAAAAACAAAAGAAAGAAAAACGATAATTTCATTTTAGAAAGATTCATTCTATTGAAAGATGAAAATAATTGAAATTATCAATGAAATATCTACATAAATTTGATAGACAATTGGTTAACTGAAGTGTCAAATGTTTCAACCCATGCAAATGCAACTCAACGCAGCTATTAAAACTCTTTCTCAATAATAAAACAGTTATGCATAGACATAAATAAATAATAAGAGTGTAGGATAAAAAATATATAAACACCGATATATGAATGAAAATTGAGGTGACGTGATTATCGCAGTCGGTAATGAGGTCGAAGGCATAAATTGCGTCCGACGATTCTTGTGGAATGCCTCAAGCCAAGAAAGGTACGACCAGCCGCTTATAAAGACACACACACTACACACTCACTACTCAGAAACCACGTGCACAATAACACAACGACAACATCGCCATACACAATATTCTCATCTATCTTTCTCATATTCTCATTTTCATCTATATGTGTATATGCACGTAAACGCAAACACGTCACGCCTATGTACGTTCCAATGCAGTAGCTCTAGTCTCACTTTTCCTCTCTCTATCAATCTTTTTATCTATGTGTATACCTGTCGTTGGTGATTCTGTTATAACGTTCACTGGTTTGTTGTTCCTTACTCGCTCGATCGACAGCGCGGAACCATCGACTACTATATATATATACATACATATATATATGCATGTATACCTGTGCTCCTGCACATAGCTACTGACGCAAGACATGACCGAGCTCTCACGCGCGTTTACGCAAGTTTTTCCTCCAATCCGACATCGCGATCACACGCTTAAACAGCTACTAAACATTCTCAAACGTTTCATTCTTCCATTTCTTCTCTTTTTCCGCGCTTTCATTCGAGCCATTGAATACTTATAATTAATAATGTCCAATTGCTCAATATAATTTAATTTTTATGTTTGATTTCTTATTCATCATTACCGAAAAAAAAATCTTTCAGATACAAAATGGCGATGACAAAATTTTCTACAATTAAAAACAATTATACAATGATACAATAGACATAGAGAAAACGATTAGAAGTAAGTAATAATTATGGCAATATTAATCAACACGGTGATAATTCAAAATGATTTGGAGGTATAAGTTTACGTATATATATAAACATTCTCCATCATTAATTTCAAAATGATAGATTTACCAATATATCTATTCATATATAGATGTATACACGTATATACATCACTTGTGGGGTGAATGGTGAAAACCAATTACACAAGTTTTGCCGACGAGACACACGGGACCGCATACCTTCTCTTCCTCATGTACAACCACATTGTATATATATCTATATATTTTCCTTTTTCTCCTTCTTCACGTCATCGTATTCTATGAGAGTAAAATGTATATATAATATACACATTACAGCATCACGCTATTTATGCATGTGTGTTTAATTTTTATCATTCACAATTACGTGAAGAATTTTTTTTTTATCTCATAATTTTCAACTCACTGAGTGATTAATTTATTCCTCCGCTTATGTTCTTTATCTCTATCTCACCTTCACTATTTTCCATTTTAGCCATGACACCAACGACCATACGCCACCATCACCACTACCACACTACCACAAAGTGATAGGCGAGTGATTTACGCGTGGACTTTTTTTTCATTATCATCAACATAATTATTATTATTATTATTTAAGAAATACTCCTAAAGAGAGATGATTTTACGATGCGTCTACCTGCGAGTGAAAGGGACAATAAAACAATGCGTTGTTTGATGAGAATAGAGGAGGAAATAAAATTGACTGAAGCAGACAATATATATATATATATATATATACACTGCAGTTTTAGTCCGTTACCATAGCAATGAAACGCTAAAATACTTGTGGTATATTAAATAACTACATTTCACAACAGTGAGTATAGAAGAAAATTCATAGAAAAGAGAAGACAGTTGGGTAACATTGCAAAGAATTTCAAATGTTGTTTTCATAAGAGAGACCACACGACTCGTCTCCTTATCCAACCCAACACAAAAATCCGGACAAATTAATAGAAACTCGAGCGCTCGTTATCCCTAATGTGGCATCACTATCACAATCATGCCTCCACAGTCTCATTTATATAAATAAATGAGCATACGTATAATAATTAATTAAGTAGCAATTCGAAGTGTTCTTAATACGGAATGAAAATACTCTGCAACTGTACATTCATCTCTATCACTTTTATATGTATAATCAATACCTTAATATCAATATATAACGATAAACTAATTTCTACAGCATTTCGCCATTCCATCACTACCTTTGTGTAAACACGAACTTGCTCTAATTAAAACCAATCGCGGCACACATCTATCTCTATTCCTCTCCCACTGTTCCTTGACTACAAACATATATGCATACATAGATGCATACATATACATACATATGTTCATGTTTTTATGCAAAGTTCATTGCATCGAGTCGAACATACACATAAAGACACGCTTGACTAGAACACATTAATAAACAGTACACGTTTCTATACGTCTTTCTCTCTATCTCTCTCTTCAGACTATTTTCAATAAATTTATGTGTATATATAATGTCGTCTATTGAATTAATGCATTGGCATGCCGAAGTGGAAAAGACCTACGCTAATTGCATCAATACACAATTAACTTGATGCAACATTTCAATGATTTGTGTTAGAATTCACTACGTCTCTTTTTTCAAATCTAACATTGTTACAAAGTCACAGAGTCATAACCATGTTGAAAAAAATAGAGGAACTCTTCTCAAATCATCGTGTTGACTACTCTCCAAATTGAAAAGTTTCATTGTACAAACATAGGAATACAACACATTGATAAACCAGTTTATCTGTTTGTATGTTGTAATGATAGCCAGTGCATTTAGTTCTCTTACCCACTTCTTGAGACACTTCAATTCCAATTATCTGCAAGCGTTCACATTGCACTCTAATTCCTCTAAACATATATATATTATCTATATATAAATATATACACAGGTTTGTATATAATTGCGATATTTCAATATGTGTCTTTCTTGGTCATTGAGATGAATATAATAATAATCCTTCGCACGCTCGCAATTATCGATAGCAATCGCGTCCTGTGCAGTCTACACACAACTTCTTTGCCAACTCTATGTATAGGACATAAACATACATACATACATACATACATGCATACATACATACATACATACATACATACATACATATATATATATTGCTCTGCGTGATGATTGTATCGCTTCTTGTTGCGGATACTTTGCTTCTCAAGTGGTTGTGTGGCATGTGCAAAGTCAAATTGCTGGTGAAATAGCGTTATAGAAGAACAAAAAAATGTATAAAAAGAGAAAGAAGATGCTTCAGGTCACTATTCTAGATACACGTGTGCCTCGGGGGGCTATTGCGCGGCCGGGTCTTCTTTCGTTATTCAGACTCATTTCTAAACCGTTTTTTTACGACACACGGAATTCATGTTGAGGTTTTTTTCCCTCTTTCTTTCTCAATTATATTTCACCATCTCGTTGGTTATTAAATGATGAAAATTGACTTTTTTCTACCTTTATTTCATTTCCAATCTGGGAAAAAAAATTTTTTTACCATCATATTTTTTTCATGTCTATTAATTTTTCAATTGATGCATCAATAGTTTTATTGTTTTTCACATACATGGAAATAATTATAAGTGGGGACGATAGACGTATGGTAACGTTATCGACAGGGTTAATACTGTACAAGGTAAGAAAAGCTGTATCGACAATCGATGGCTGAACGAACATTGTCGATGGGGTTTCTCACTGCACAAGCGTGAGTTCAGGTTCTTTCATGTGAATCAGGCGTATGTGTGTGTATTTGTCTGTATCTATACTGATATTCATCTGCCCACGCATTTTCTTCAGTGAATATAATCCAGCGAATATCTATTATACCATTACACTTATAGTAGAGTATTAATATAACGGAATTTCCGAGCCAACGGCAGAATATTGAAAACTTTTTCCCATCTTTTTCCCGTAAAAGAAAGATATAATTTATAAATAAAAGATGCTTTTCAAGTGGGTCAATGGCTGTATCACCTTCGAAATTTATTTCATTACTTAGTTCATTGTTATTGTTCATTATTGAATGATTCGACTACGATAGAACCCGAATATCAATTGATTATTGTTCTCATTGAATTAAACGAGAGAAAAATTTTTAAAATTGGTCCTAAATTTGGCAGATTCTGTGTCAATAATGACATTGGAATATCACAGACGTGAATATCCTATTTCATTTAGCCTTTCCCTATACTCCCATCTGAATTATTCTCGAAGAATGTTTCGCATGATTCCTCAACTAACACGAATTCCGTTCAAAATAACCTCTGACGACTCATAACTCGTTGATAATTCTCGAGTCGAATGATAATCAAGTATGTGGAATGGAATTGCAAGGGGCAAAAGAACGATGAGAGAAAACAAAAAATATAAAATAAGAAAAAATAATAATTCGCCGATAGCAGTAGAAACGATTGGTAAAGGTGGCCCCTGAGGACATATATACACACATTTCTGCCGATTGTTGCTGCCGCCGCCGTGCTCTCAGTTAGGGTCGAAATGTAATGCGCCGAATATTTGCCAAATGACCACCGTCAAACATTGGTATATAGGGTTTTCGAATCCCAAGACGGAAAGACACGCGATTTCGAGGAGACTATTTCGACCCCTGCATTACACTTTGATGGCGGATAGATATTGGCTGAGAGGATGCTTCATAGACACGCGGGTATAAAGTCGTGGTCAATTGACAGGACGAGAAGTATAGGGGGGGAAGACGTAGGCAGCTGATAGTTTTGTTTTGGTTGAAATGACACGGCCGAAAATTACAGTGGACTCGTAAAGAAACCTTTGGGTTCTTTCGTTATTCCTTTGGGGTAAATAGCTAGACCATGAACAAAAGAATATGGCTCTTGCTCCCCATATTACCTTCCAATCCTTTCTCTCAACCATTAATGACCCCTTCACTAACATTTTTTCTCTTCATCTCATGATGAAGAAAAAAAAAACACATTTTTTTTATACCTACTTTTTTTTTTCAACCAATAAATTTTACGCGAAAGTTTTCGAAATCATGGGGAACAGAAATTTAACGCGTGTGTTTTGTCTTTATATGTGTATGTGTGTATATGAATACAGTTTCCATCGATCGAGAATTCGAATCGATTAACGTTCACGTGCCAAGTCAGCATTACATTGCGCTCTGCCGTGTCAGAGGAACATCTTATGGTATAAGAAACGAAGAAAATGAATAAAGAAGAAAACAAAAATGAAAAGCAAGATAAGAATATATAAATGGAACAAACTGATGGAAATATTCATCTCCCTGGTACATGCATAAATGACCATCTGCAATTATCCAACAAGATTTTTTTTTTTTACAAAGTGCATGCATAATTCAAATAATTTACAATTATACAAAAATTGAAGGAAAATACTTAGGAAAATAATTTGTTCACTTTACATTATTTCAATGATATTAAAATATATCTTTATGGAAACATTAAGAATTCATTTCTTTGCATCATATGAAACGAGTCAATGATGAGAAGACAAATTTCACAATGAAAAAAAATGACGAAAGCACATTAAACATTTTATATACATTGTATATGTACAAGTATCAACATCTATCAACATTAATTCCACCACTATGAAAATCAGGAAATGATGCTGTATAGTTTGTGAGGTAGTTATCGCAGAGAAAACTGACGTGTTTATTATTCTTCAATTCGTTTCTTAAATGAAGCCAACACAGAGATTGCAACCAAAAAATTATAGAGAAGAAATGAAGAAACACTGAAGTACATGAGATTTGGGCCTACTTTCAAGTATTCTCAACTCTTCACAAAATTCAACACAAAAAAAAAGTAATATACCCTAAACCTTCAACCCGAAGTGCATGAAAATGATAGAGTTCATCAGAAGAATCGTGGAGTGGGTACAGTCTAAAGTGTTCATTCTTTCAAGGGCAATGAAAAAATTTACAATGAAGAAGAACAATGAAAAAATGCACAAGAGGAGAAGGACGAACTAGGTAAGCGATCGTGGTTCCCCCATTTCAGCCAGTGTTATTGTCGGTAACACGAAAACAAAGGGCACAATTCTGTATAACGAAACCAAAATTACAAAGGAAAAAAAAATGAAGAAAGGACAGCAAAAAATAAAATAACAACAGAGAGGAAGGAAATGAAACTGCGAACAGACACAAACACAGATAAAAGAATTTTTTTTTATTACAGCTCGAGGAATGATTTTTGTGGATTTTAAAAATTGGATACTAAGAGATGAAAGAGTGTGGATCCACAACGCAACGTAGAAATCGAAGTTAAGGCCCAAGCTGAAGCGTAATCACTACAATTACCTTACCATCATCGCGCGGGGTCCGACCGCTTCCGAGAATGCCATGGACGACAAAGAAGTAAAGGAAACGAATGATAAAAAAAAGATATATACATATATCTGTGTGAATATATATATATATACAATAATAACAAATAAAATAATGAGGCAGAAGGGGTATGAAGATGGGAATTGGTTTGGCGGTTGAAGTTGGTGGATAAAAAAAAATTTTGCAACGACTCGGTTTCTCTGAACTGAGAGAGTGGGAGAATGAGTGAAAAAAAAAGGTAAAAAATAATAATAAATAATAATAATCCGTTTCCCGGGGGCTTGGAAGAGAGACAGATGGAGGAAAAGATGTTGTAACGAAAAAGAAACGAGAGGGAATGCGAGCTGAAATGAAGGAAGAGAAAAAGAAAACGGAAATGAGGATGAAAAAATGAGGCCACTTTTATCCCCAAATGAAAAATCAGAAATGAATTTCTAATTCTATTATGATACTCCACCTAACTCAAATTTATCGAAAACAAGACATGAAAAGTAAAATGATTGACAATCTCAATGAAGAAAATGAATTAAACTGTGGAGTGCAAAAAGGAATTCATACAACAAAATATTTAGTTGGACTAATTGAATGAGGGCCGTTTTAATACAGACTCACAGAGAAAAATGGTGCGTGAGAGAGCTGCCTTAAATTAAAAGAAAAATAAATGAATAGAAAATAAACACAGGGAAGTTGTAGAGTTTACAAGCCGATTATTTTGGATTCGTCATCGCGTGATTCGATCCTTCTTACGCGATAACATTCTCAGTCGCTTTCGAGGCGTTTCAATTGCATAAAAATAATCATCGGTGGAATATAGTCGGGGAGGAGAAATAACGGAGGAAGATAGGGGAGATCCCGTTCTCGCAACTTGCACTGACCACTCGACACTCGTTCACATACGTTCTCTCGCACATGAAGTTTTCCTTCCCCTTCACTCCCTCCCCATTGCTCTTTATAACTATACATATGCATGTTTATTGTACACATATATATCTTAACACGTACACATATGCATATACACGCATGCTCCCTCAATTCGACGACTCTCTTGCGCGTCGTCTGCAAGTAGGTACGTTTTATGATGATCTTGGTGGAGGCATCGCTCGCATAAACCTCAGGCCACTGAGATAAGCCTTCGTCGCCCATTGCCCATTTGGTTTTATATATATAAACATATATATGTATATATTCTTACGTTTATAACATCGAAGCAGGTTTTCAACCACATCATTTTTCTCCTATTCAAAGAATTATTATTTTCAATTAAAATAATCACTTTGAAATTATCCCTAAACACTCAATCAACCAGTGGTGGTATTACCATCATATTTTTTTTCCTTCCATTTTTCTCCCTCTCTCTTTTTCTCTCCCTCACCCTCCTCCGCTCCACAATATCATAATAAAAATTCTACAATTAATAAAAAATGAAGGGGAAAAAATTTGTAAAGTGGAAATTAATTTTTTCATCTCAATGAGATGAATGCATTCATACATGTCTAAATATAAACTTGAAAAATTTGTTGAGATATAACGAATAAAGAAAAAATGATATGTGTTTATATAAAGATATGTGATATGGTGTAGAGTAAAGTAGAGAAAAAGAGACAGAGAGAGAAGAAGAGAGGCGAATGTAGAGGGAAATTGTGAGAGAGGCGGAACAGCAGAGAACAAACTCGTAAAACCGATTAACGATCCATAATTTTACGGCGTTCTATAATAGCCATGCTCCGCAGCTTGGGGTCTAGCTTTACACCTAGGTCCCCGCGGGTGAACACAGATATATAAATATGTGGAAAGAGAATGAAAGAGAGTGGAAGAGAGTGCGATACAGAGACAGAAAGATAGGAGTAGAGACACATCCATCGTCAACTAACCGAAATGAGAGGAAAGATAAGAGAGGGTTAACATATAGGCGAACTCTCAAATCTTTGTGGTATGAGGAAATGTTTTATTCTGTTACGTAACCCACCCACCCATATACACAAATATGTTTACGAGTTCTTTGAAATTTTTTTCAAGGACGAAAATAATAATATTTCCCATATATTCTAAAACACAGAAGACAGATAAAAATATAAATAAAATCTAAAGAAGAATTTTCAGAAGGAGATAACAAGACTATGTGTCCAGACTTTGGTAAAAATAAGATACGAGATATGAGGAAAAACGAGGATGGAAAAAAAAAATGTATAAAGCAGAATAAAATTGTGAGAAGCATATAAGGTACTCGAGATTGAACCGTAAAATGAGAAACAATTAAGCTTTTATAGAGTTACAATCCATGAGGCTGGAGAGAATCCGGCCGCGGGGCCGCACTGCCGCCGTCTTTCCATCTTCCTCTTTACTCGTACTCATATGTACTCCTTTCTCTATATATATATATATAACTTCTCTCTATACAACTCGTTACAACCCTTCAAGGTCGACAATCCACACTGCATGTACCTATGCCACAAGGAGAACAGCCGAGTGGGACAGAGATATATTGAGAATAAGAAAGAAAAGACATGGAAGAATAAGAATAAGAAAACGAAGAAAAAGAAGTAAAGAAGTTAGACACGCATGTGATGGCGCGCGCAACTGTGTGTGCGTTCTTCAGACTCACATTCGAGAGGATCCAACACAACAGGAGGCCGTTAGCTATAAGTCGCACATACTACACATAAGAGCAGGATAGACTGAGACACCGAACGAGAAAAAGGAAAATGTACATGGACAAAGTCTTGCCATTTTCTATCTAACAATTTGCGACGCGTGTTAATGAAATTGCAAATAATGTAGACTATTTGCTTCTCTATCCCTTCACTCACATAATTGATTATTCATTTTTCAATAAGGATGATATCACCGATGAAAGTGTGCGACGCAGTTCCCTAACCTGTCCTAACTGCAAAAAAGAGAATAAGAGTCGAGCAAGATGATACGCGTGAACTCAGTATTTAGCCAGTTAACGATTCCTTCAAATTCTCTTCAATTCCCTTCCCGTCCCTCTTTCGTGATATTTTTATATCGATGGTGACGGTTATATCCGCGCGCACTCTCGTCTTTATAGAGTTGCTCCATTTGCTTCAGTGGTTCCCGTTTATTTACCATCTTTATCTATCTCGCACTTGTAGTGTTTGTTCGTTTCAGTTTTCACCAACACACTCGCACGCATTCAATTGCATTCGCTCAATCTCTTCTCGTTGCCAATGCAAGAATTTCCAATCGCCAGCTTATTACATTCCGATCCTTAATGCGCAAACAGCCTCGATCCTCTTCACTCGTTTTCATAAATCCACACATAAATAAAAGAAACCAAATGAATATGTGCAGCTGAAGGAAATCGATTGCATCCTCTAATTCAATTCATTTTTGCATCATTTTATATATCGTTTCTCTCTACTGTAGCCCCACTAGTTGTGTTACGAATAAAAAAAAATTTATATATTTCATCAAAAATAACCGCTGTGTAAATAATAAAATGATAGAAGGTGCATGTATGCAATCGGAAAACACAAATTGAGAACCACTGTAGAGCACGGTGCGATTGTATATACCGCAGCTCTTCTTCTTTTTATCATTATTTTTCTTACGTTTTTTTTTATTTTTCACTGGGTCCGCACAGCTCTCTTATAAGGTACCCCGGGTGTACTCAGTGATCTTGCCCTCTCTCTTTCTCTCTGTTCGCCGCATGGCAGAGACCGCCGTCTAGAATCTCGGATCTAGATTCTGGTCATCACTAGCGTCGCGCGCGCGCGCTCACTCACTCACACACATCGGCAGCAAAAGCAACAGCATAGTAAGCTCACCACCAGCAGCAGCATCAGCAATACAGTGATGATAGTGATGGTGGTGTGGTGATCGTGTCTCGCCGCCATCAACAGAGAAGTATCAACAGGGAAGAACGCGACACACACGCACTCAACTGAGAGAGAAAGAAAAATCGTCTCGAGGAGAATCAACTTCTTACTGGCATAGTATCGTCTGCCTTGTCGACAGTCTGCTGATGCAGCTCTCGTCGAATATATCGAAGCGAATGAAGTGCGAGAAACAGTCATGGGAAGTAATCTTATCTTCATTGTCATTTTATTCATTCGACAATACACATAAGAAAAAAAAAAAAAAAAAAAAAAAAAATGCCAAGTCAATGCAGTCATCACAACATGATAATCAAATCAATTTATCATTTAATTTATTCATTCTTCTCATTTTCACGACGTCAATATAATTGAGGACAATTATCTAGAACGTGATCAACTATCGATTTCTATTAAATTCGTTCATTCACCAGGGACAATCACACTAAAATCTTTTGTTTTTATGTAATTGATAGCATCTGATAAATGCTTGACAACGATTGGAAGCAGCGATAACAAATATTGGTTAATAATGGAAATTGATATTGACAGATGGTAGTTTATAAACCAATAACGGAAGTATAGGCATTCCATTATTTTACGACCGCCGCCTTTCTTCTCATTTACATCTCCGTAAACAGTTTCAAACATTTAATTGCTTTCCCTCGCGACTGTTAATCGTAGCATCGCTTCGATTGGAATCTGATAACTGTAATCGAATTTCACCATAAAAAAGAATTTAGAATTATCAAAAGTTAGTTATGGAATTAATTTTATGCAAGTACTTTTCAGATGTGACAGTCAATGATGAAAGCAGAAAAAACTGGCCGAATAAAAAACGCCATCGTCATTAATATACATTCATCACGATATAAGAATCGTTCGTCAATATTCCCATTTTCATTCTCTTCAATTTCTTCATTATAATCATGAAGTCATCATTCATTGCAAATACAACGTATTAACACGATAATGCAGCGGACAAGTTGGTGAACGGATATGGATGTGAGGGAAGAAATAAAAACAAACAGAAAATGAGAAAAAAACGAAAAAAAAAAGACAAAAAAAAGATGATGATGATGATGATAGGAAGGAATTGGAAGAACAGGAAAGATATAGAATATAGAAGAAAAAAACACCTTTCATTCCGGTTTTGATAGTGCAATAGATAAATATACACAACGACAGATAATATAATCCAATGGCATCATATATGTGACACTTTGGATTATCGTCTCAGGTATTATTATTATATTTCGTTTTTCCTCACCTCTCCGTGTTTTCATTCATTTTTTTTTATCCAATATGTTACTATATATTCACCATTTACCCTAACGACTTCTACTAAAGTCGAATATGTACCCTTTTCCCCAACCTATATAGTCTCATCCATGGCATTCCCAATTCGGTGGTAAAGATTGTTAAGAACGCGCTACACGGTTCACAGCTTAAAATTCCAGACACGGCCTTCGGACTCTCTTTTTCTCTTCTCTCTCTTTCTCTCACTTGTCCTGCATTGTGACCTCCTCCAAGGTCTATATATCTCCCCACATACAAGCATACATTCACGCACATATATAATAAAATATACATAAAACGATTATTTGGAACTAGTCAACAAATATTTGACAAAAAAAATAATAATAATAAGAATGAAAGACGAAAAGAAAAAAATAAAATAGAAAAATTTGGTTATGTTATAAGGTTTTAAAATTTTTGGAAGTTTGAAAAGGCTCTGGAGCTATCCCATCAGCATCACATGAGGATGGAAATGATGATGAGAAATAAAAGAGGTAAAGGAAGAGGATGATAGGGAGGCGGACAGAGAGAAGATGGTTCTCCATGTGCGCAGACACTCTCTCGTAGTCGGTTAATTACGGAGCCCGGGTCCTCACGAAAGAAGGAGGAAATTAAAAAAGTAAAAGAAAACTAAAAAGAAAAAGAAGAATATACGACGAGAGATGCGGACGGACAACGCAAAGAAATGAAGAAATATACATTAGATGCATCTGAACTTCTAGTGCTATACTCCGACCACTTGCACTACTTTTTCTTCATCCCAAGATTTTGCTATCACACATGATTTCCAGACATAACTGTTATTTACACACGATACACCGCCACTCATAGTTATCCATAACATCTCAAATGCTGCTACGGAGAATTGTAAATCGCGAAAGACCTTATATATGATCGCGCGCAGTGAGAGAATTGAAAAACCTGATATGCAAAAGGTGTGGATGTTTAGTCCAGAGTTGAAACGTTCAACAACACACCATAAGCAACCAAGTTACATAAAACGAAAATAAAAAATGAAAAAGGCTCTAAAACAAAAAAAAACACCAAACAAGTAACAAGGAACTGTAAAAAAAAATAATAATAAAAAGCAGAATAATATTTGGAAGATTATGAGGAGCATCTAGTTGCGGAAGTTTAATTACAACAGCGCTATAATCAAACCTCTAGCATAAAAAAGGCTATTACCATCGTAAAATTAGCCCTGAATGACTGCACGCAAGATTAATTGAAATTTCGAGTAAAAACCATCTCCTGTTATATTACGAAATCAGTGATACAACATTAAAAAATTTGACTATCCAATATATAGAATTAGAAAATGAATTCAATTAAAACGTATTGATGTAAACCACACTGTTTTCTAATTGTCTTCACTTTATGCATCGTATTAAGTTTCAGAATTGAAGAAATGAATGAGCAAATAAATAATGGAGAATTTATCTCTGCGTATTCATATAATCCAATATCATTATTCTGTTACATAAACATGTTCCATATTTCATGATATATATTTTATCGTGGAATATTGTTTTTGTGGATACGATAGAGAGAGAGGAAGAGGGAGAGAGAGAGAGAGAGAGAAAAAATCTCTTCAGGCGGGTTACCTTGTTCCCTTAGCTCGCGCTACATGTGATAGAAGGCGCTTAGAAGCGATAACATTACGTACACCAGTGTTTACCGTTAACGATAACGCATCGAAACCGCGTGTGCCCTCTTGTGTGTCTCTATCACTGTATTTTCCTCATCTAATAATAACGAACACGAGCTAACAACATTGTGAACAAACGCTAAAACAATGATAATAATCAATATAATAAAACACTGCTGCTATACGGAAATATTTCTCATAAAATTGTCGGACAACATACATCAAATTCAATTTCACATTAGTTCTTTCACTTGCTCATTCCACAGTCTCTTCTCATCTAACAACGATCAAAATTCAACGACAATATAACAAAATATCACTGAGAAAATAATCTAATTCAATAAAACAAATACCTAGATGCAAATTTAATTCTTCTTAAGTTATCTAAAAATGGCAAAACACAAAAAAAAAAGCCAATTTCGAAATTCAACAAAATTATTTTTGATAGAAATCGGAGAGGGTGGAGATGTGTTGAGTTTTTATTATTCTTTCAACTTGTTTTCGTCGCCGACGTCGTCATCATCAACTCTGGTGCGTTCTCCTCCTCACTCGCCCCTCTTCTCTCTTTCTACACCTGCTCAGTGATGTGCCTATACCTGAACGAACGCGGTAAAAGACAGGAGGATGGGCCCGAATGGGCTCCAGGCCCCATTGTGAGCAACAAAGCTACACTTTTCTACCGCATCAAAAGCCCGATAGATAATTAATTTTTGATAAATTGCTCGCCAGTGACTCGAACCCGCACCTCCCTTTGCGCACATAACCTCATTTGTTCTCTCACATGATATATACATATGTCTATTCTAATTCTGCACTAATATATACCCGCGCACCCTATATACTTTTCACGGTTCGTAGAAAATCCGAAAAAGAAACAACATATGTCTTGGATATATATTCAGAATAATCCTCACAAAGCCGCATAACCAACCATAACAAATTAATCAATTCGAAAAAAAGAAACGAAAAGTCACAAAAATAAATAAAATAATTATAAATTCACCTAATCATCAAAATGTATACAAATCATTTTCATTCTTAATAAATAATTTCATTCATTAGCTCATTTAAGTCTACATCAATTAATTGCCCATACATAATTCAGATAAAATATAAAAATTGGTTTATTCATGTACATCATTTTTTTTTTCCCAACCTCAAGGACGCAACACATAATATAATGCTGTATCACCCTCTACTTTTTTTTTCTTCGTTTTCAGATGTACATATATATTGTTGAGAGAAATGACGGGAGCCCGAGTAAAGAAAAGAAAATCGCTTGCAGCGCTCGCGTGGCTACTGGGTGACTATGGGGGAGAATCACGCGCATCTCTCTTTTCGCACACGCAACGACTCAACTCACGGCATATTTAGCATTTTTTCTATATCCATATTTATATATATACCAATTGCCTAGTATATAACATTCATAAGCGCACCTATACTTTTATCCCACAGGCATGCCGAGGTGTATTATAAAATAAAAGTAACAGTGCGAGAGAGACCAACAAATATGTATTCATATATATATATATATATACATTTGTATATTATTATGTGTATGTACAACACATTCAAAAATATTTAGCGCGCGTGAGGCTCAGCCCCGAGCGCGCATAACGCACATTCCAATGTGTCTCACTTTACGCCTCAAGTCATTATAATACTCGTGGCCATATTATTTTTTATTTTTTTATTCACTCCCTTTCATTTTTTAATATCGATATGTACATATGTATATTATGTACTACTGTCGAGCAAACTATTTATTTAAAAAGACACACTGCACCAGTGGCGAATAATTCTAAGAATCGTGTGAAAGAGAGGGAAAGTCGTGAATCGCTAGTCAGGTGGTCTGTTGTCTTTCATTCGCGTATTCTATACACATATATATATATAGATGCCACAAAAGAATTCCGATCGAGATAGAGGAGAGGATGATATACATTTTCCGGAATAAGCGGAGAAAATTCAACCGGAAAAAAAGTTAAAAAGGAAAGGAAGAAGAAAAAAGCCTGAATGAAAAATTGCCCACGTGCTGTCCACAAGATCTATGATGTTTTCAAGATCCTACAGACTAACTTGTGTGGTTCACACGTATACTGAGATGAAACGAATTCAGTATATGTGTAACATTTGATTGTGTGACGAAATAATCGCAAAACACATTGTTACAAAACACAATTTCTATGCGTAACTGTTGATTCTCATCTTATCATATAAAAGGAATGAACGGAAAAACCATTGGCTCTAAATAAATTAATAAATGAATAAATATATGAAAATAAGTTTGGTAAAATGACCCACTGGATCATCTTCAGCCAAGAGGAAAAAAGATAGGAGTTAGAGTTTGTTAGATTGTGCGCTGGTCTATCTTCTCCTCGCGCCATCGATCTTAAAACTTTTTTCTATTTTTTTTCTTTCATCCTAGAGGTAATTTACTTTCCATGCTCGTTCGCTTGGATGAGCGAACGGCTCTATCCCTTCTTCTGTCCCGCACTTACCATCAGTTCTCCTCAAGATGGAGAGAGCAAGATGAAGATGAAGGAGATGTGGAAAAGAAGAAGAAAAGGAAGATGATGAAGAACAACCTTCACAGCTTGGCCGAGTTATAACGTTGGAACAAAGCATATTCACACTCACGTATATACAGTGCAATATACTATTTGAAAAATCTCACAATATATATTTTGTATATTCTTACAAAATACATAATATTAATATATAAATGTGCATATCTACTTAACGGAGAGAAATTTATGAGGAAATAATGGAAAATTTGCTTATTATTATCATTAACACGGTAAAATTTAAGTGAATAAAATATTTTTTCTGGTGAAAATCGAAAGACGAGCGATAAAGGGAGGAAATATATATACAAATGTATCGGCATCAACAGGGCTCGGTATAATTAATACGGACTCCGTGGAATACCGGTCGCCGCTCTCTCTACACTCGTCCAAGTTCTCTTCGTGTTCTCCTTCATCTTCTTCATTGCTACTCTCTTCTCTTATAGTCTCTTCTGCCGTTTATTTCGCGCAGTACAAGTTCCCTCTCACGACCCTGACCAGTTTCTGTGCTCTTCTCGTTTTCTCTCTTCCTCCGTCTCACTTCTATCTCTCCTTATTCCTCCTGCCTCCCTGCCGCCGCATTTACATTCAAACATTAATAGAACAGCGACGTGTCTAGTCTCATTGCAAATATAAGTTAATCTAACAGGATGAATCAAATATTAAACTTGTCAAATTTATATGATTTTTCGCATTTCATTCGTCAATTCATTGACATTCATATTTTAAATACTCAATCGCTGGGTTTTTTTTTTTTTTTTTTTTTTTTTTTTTTTTTTTTTTTTTTTTTTTTTTTTTTTTTTTTTTTTTTTTTTTTTTTTTTTTTTTTTTTTTTTTTTTTATCCAAGGTTATACGGATGAATTAAATACACTTGAATGAACAGAAAAATTTTTAAGTGCCCAAGCGACAAGAATATGGGAGTGAGAGAATGAGACGTGGAAAGAAGAAGAACGAGTTGAGGAGGAAAGACAGAGATAAGTGCGGCATCGTTAAATTAATATTCATTACTCTATCCCCATTTTAAATCCGTGCCCTCCGGGACATACATACATATATCCATACATATATACACTTTTTTTTTGTTTCTAATATGAATTACCATTAATCCCAACTACATTATAATAAACCACGTGTATGTACCTCCCATTTATTCGTATGCAATATTTCGTTTTGAATAAACATACTAAAATAACACAAACATTCATTCTTTTCCACCATTCATTTTTATTAGATATTCATTATTTTCAATCTTTCATTTGGTTTTTTTTCTTTTCCATTTTCATCCAACAACTTGAAACGGCAAAAATCGATTCAAGGAATATAACATTTGACCCCGCAACCGTAGGTCCTTTTACCACCTGCTGTCTTTAGTCCCAACCATTCTCTCTTCTCTTCTCCTCCGCCTCTTATCCTTCTTCTTCGTCTTCTTCATGTATACATATATGAGACGCACCACGAGAGCAACTCGCAGTTATACCGCATCTCTCTCCTGTCATTTAAAAGCCTTCCAAAACCAAAAAGCAAGTTATGTCATCCAGCGCCACAGTCTCGCGCGCGTTCACCGTTTTTCCTTATTCACCATGGGGGCTTCAACCGGATGGGACGACTCATTGTGCGCATACCCACCCATGCATGCACGGATATATTGAAAATATTTTCAGGGTCAAGTCGTTGCTCATGACTATACGACGACATTAACATTTCCATTGTCGCGTACTGACCATCATTCGTGTCATGAACGATAATACTATACACTGTACGACTACTTCCTTATATTCTTCGGGTAACCGAGAAGACACACATTTCTATCGCTATGCTACACCTCACAACATCACTGTCATTTCAAATACAAACGTGCCATATAGTGGTCATAGTGGTAAATGCACTAAAGTGTCAGGGAAGAAGATGTTCATCATACTCGACAGCTCTTAAATCCGCCACGCGCGCTCACACCACGCACACCATCTCCATACAAACATATACATACATATATTCACCACAGGTTATTTATCTATATGGATATGTATCTACATAGGTACGCGTGTGAACGCGACACCTCGAGAGAGCTCGAAAACTTTTACTTGCACTTTACTTTCCCGTGTGAGTTTATGTATGCATTGGAAAGTTACGTTTCAACCAGTCAAATGCATATATATATATATATATTGCGAACTTGCACGCCGAGTGCGACGCACTCTTGCACCTCTTGCCCTTCAGTTTGTTATGAGTCCAGGTGAGAGAGAGAAAGAGAGAGAAGTAAATAACGAATATTTATATATATATATATATATATATATATATGGTATATGCAATGAGGACTAGTCACGGCCCCAATCTGACAGGCTTTCTCTTGACCAAGCAAACTTGATGTTACTTGTGCAAGATTATAGCGAACAAGTGTACCTTCTCCAAATTACCAATCGATATCTATCATTCCGTTATTCCACGTTTTCTATATCTCCACAACGAGGATCAATAACACGAGCCAATTTAATTTTGTATATATTTTTAAGTTAACAGATTGACTGCTGATGAAAAAGATAGTAAATCAATGATCCTGGGCAAAGTCATAACGAGAAATTCGCAAAATCCATGAACCATTCGAGGTAGTAGAAAATAAATGTGTCCCAGGGTTAAATAGAAATTTTGCATTTATCTCTATCCTATTATTCGTCTGTTACGTTGAACATGATTTAGTTGGACAGGATATGTAGTGAAACGCACCAGTAGACCTGAGGGAGGATTTTACGGTGAATTATCTGTTATAGAAGTATATTTAAATAGTGAAGTGAAGAAGAAATGAACCGCTATGTGAGTTTCTGGGCGCATAGTTCCGCTTCTTCGTTTCTCGCCGCCGTTTTTCTAGGCATCATACGTATATGTATATATATATTCAATGTGTATATGGATGACAAACCGCGTGGGACGACCTCAGAGGTTCATTCTAAAATGACAATGAAAGAGACGAAGAGTATGCGCTTATTTCCGGCATGGGAGAACGAAACCAAATGCAACAGTATACACAATATATTTATATACAATATCTGAAAGGAAATGGAATTCGTTACAATAGTTTTTGTAATGATGAAATAATTTCACGCTTTGATTGTATTATCTTTCTATTTTCGTTTTTACGTTGTAGAAAATAAGAATTCTCAACTAACTTTTTGCCCCTCGTTTTTCATAGAAAAACGATTGTAACGCAATTAACGATTACGTTATATAGAGGGTAATGAAGAAGTAGCGCATAATGTTCCTTGGGGAGGAGAATAATCATGGAGGAACGAAAAAATTCAATTCAATGATGAATTTTTTTTTTGTGTAATATGAACATGAGAGAAATATTTTACTGTCTTTAGAGACTATAACTATACAATGAATAAGTTTATATTGTGGAATACACGTAACAGCATGTGACTTGGAATGAGAGCAATAAACGATACTATATAAACATACAAATAAAAACTATTTCTATTGTCACTGTACGCGCAACAACCATTCCCTATTTCTCAATTCATCGTTATGATATTATCAAACACTTGGTGTATATGCGACAGTTATGAAAATGATCCCGTGTGAAAAAAGAACACTACAAGATTCCTCAAATATATAACAACAAAAAATCCTTCTATATTTATTTCCTTTCAGTAGAGAGGTGAATGCAGCCGTAGGAAAAAATAGTTCAAGAAATTATAACAAAAAGAGTACATAACTGTACTGTGGAAAAAAAAAAAACGAATGGCTGGTTCAACTAATTTTAGTGGGAGCCCATTTTTTTCATTTTAAGAATTTTTTTCTTATCCGCTGTTGAGTATCCACATAGAGAAGAATGGGTTAGGTAATAATGTAGTTGAATCAATTGAGTTTTTTTCTTCGCGTGGAACAACATATGACTAGGGGAAAAATATAATCACAATTTTAATCAATCAAATTTAACTGTTATACTATCACGTTGAGAGATCGTTCAAGCACCCACAATCGACGTATTGTCGACATCCTACATTAACTAACCCCTTTCTGAATTTACAGTTCTAGTTATGATTTTTCTTTAGACACTTGTAAATACCAAAGTTTAATCACAGAAATATATTCCTTCATAATGTGAATATATATTATCATAGTATGAACATATTTCTTACATATTTAGTAGTCATAAAAATAATTTTGTTCAATTGAATAATTAAATAATGATGAGCTTTATGTATATTTCAAGTGTACTCTATACTTTTATTTAATATGTCTACCAATAATATAAAATAATATATAATTACAACCAAAAGGCGCATAGGAATTTCCCAAGAAAATACAATGAGAATACACATGTCTATCCAACTTTAATATGCATTCCAAATCAACAACCACGATATGAATTTAAAACATAATTTGACTGATGGACAATAAAATCATTGATATACCATCAAGAATAAATTTGATTTCACATCATTGCAAATTGTATTTATCTACATTTGAGGATAAATTTGTTTCTCGTAAAAGCATTTCAATGAAATTTCTCGAGATTACATTTTTTTTTTACAACCATTCATTTCAAAGCTCATCTAATTAATCACAAAACAATAGTGAGAAATATTAAGACACTTGTAACAACATTATTCACATCAATTGCCTGACGTAATACACATGTGTAATAACTTCTATATTTTTGTCTGTTATTTTTTCTCAATTCAACCGCAGTAGACAAGGCGAAATGTAGAAACAGATCGCAGTGATAGAGACAAGCTCGTGCATACACACATACATACACACACGTCCGCACATGCGAATATATATATTATTGCACGTTGGCGCAACGCCAATGCTCCCTTCGCACTTGGAATGCGGTCCGGAGGAAGAGAGAAAGGTAGTAAGTAGTAGTAGTAGAGAGAAGTCTCTCACGTGAGTATACGTGTGTTGCTGCTGCTGCTGCTGGATCGAGTGGAACGAACAGAAGAGAGGAGAGAGTAAGAGAATAGGACACGGGAGAAAAGGGAGAAAGATAAGTTCAACTCAACGGCATTGCAGCGACGGCAGCCGTAAACGGCAACAATTGCTGCGGGCGTTGCCACTCGAAAGGCGAGTGCCTAATGCCAGATGTCAGACAGTGGTTAGAATCATTACGGTCATCACTTTGTGTATATCGCTATATGTATGGATAGTACACACGCAGAGCAATTGTATACATGACCAACGCATTCGGCCTATCCTCCACTCTATGCTCTCCTTCATACTACACTTTGACGGATATATAATGTCGTCCGTGTACATTTTTCGTACAACCTGTGATACTACATAAATCAATCTCAGGAGGTGGTGATTCACCGCGGTTTCATTCTATATTTTTTTACACGAATTCCCGCAATTTCATGCGCAAGACGTTTAGTCGTTATTTTATGATGCAAATCACATTTTGTATTCAATTTCAACAAGATAGATAGATATAAAACGAAAATGCTCATAAACTCATTCTGCAATTCATACCAAATCACTGCGGGAAATAAAGAGATGATTGTGAGAAAGAAAAGTCTAGTTGAAACACTAGAACTCTAAATGACACGATGGATCAATGGAGTCAAGCGATTGATACTTCTGCATAAATGAGAAAATGAGAAAAGGAAAATAAAGATGAAAAAGAATTTAAAAAAGGTGTATATATATATATATATATATATATATATATATTGTCATGAACGCAAAATTTTGTTTTCATTATTTTTGTTTTGTTTTTAATACCTACATTTATTTTATTTTTATTTTTTTCATTCGTTTTTTCGAAGAATGTAATATTTGACGTGAAGATGGCGGAACTCGTTTTCGACGGTAAGGAAATATATAAGACAGACAAGGGGAGTGAGTGAGAGAGAAAGAGATGGGGCGCGAATGAAGGGGTGGAGCTCCGGCTGAGCCGCCAACGGTCGCAACAAAGGCCTCAAGAAAAAAAGAGATAGGCTGAACAAGAGAGAGGAAACTATATCTGTTCAACTGAATGAAAGAAAGAGAAACGAAAACTGAAACGAAAGCCCTCCGAACGAGAGAAACGAATGGACGGGATGAAAAATCTGTAATTATAATAATTACAGCCGCGTGGACAACAATTATAAATCAGCATTGTACTATGCTGACTGGCTAAAGCTTCGCCAACGTTCCCTCAATAAAATATCGTGCCAAACGGCCCATTAAACGATCCGTAAAATATTATAATATATATATATATTTGATGCGTCGGTGTGCGGTCTACGAAGTGATTGAAAAATGTACTCGTTTGTTCGTCCAATTTCCATCGGCATTCGGCAAACGGCTCACCGTTCACCTTCTCAATGCCGATGACAACATCAAGAAGTCAAGAAAAAATCTCGGCATCGAGAACAAGAAATTAATATGTATAGAAAAGGTTCGCGTGAAATAAGTGCCGCCACTCGCAAGTAGTTATCAAGAATTGGGGAGAGAGATTTATTTAAATTGATAATTGTTATAGATGCCCATTGTGGACTTTGACCACAACAAAAATATCATATGAAATGACAAAAGCGCCCCCTGAACCTTTTTTATAAACGGGGGACTGTTTTTCAACGTTGTGCTTATAAATATATATGGAATATGAGTGATTCTAATCTTCTCTGTCGTTATTCGCCTTCACACTCTTTCTATAATGTTATGAATGACAGAGACTGCGTCGCAGCAGCCATAACATCGCGTTGAACGGACCTCTTCGCTTCTACTCTTTCTCTCTTTTTCTCGGTTGTTCTCTTTGTCTTCTGACAGTGGTCACCACTCTCTCATTCTTCATCATCACCGTACGCTGACCATCGCCCGTCGATGAACCCGAAAACTCGATTCCCTCTTCCTTCCAACGCCCGGCTCACCTTCAATATCATCCATCTCATCGACCTCGCGTTCACGTAAAAAAAAATGCACGCGCACTTTTATGCCCCATGTGGGAATAACACGAGAATGCCTTGGTTATTGTGTTGTCGTTGTCATTGAGAACGCGTGCGACGAAACTCATAGACAATAGAATGGAACGAAACAAACGCGCGCAAACACCAAAGCTCAAATGCACGTACCATAAGTGTGTGTCAAGTAGTGGATATTTTAACGAGGAGCTGTCAACTTGACTCACACAATCAGTAATAACGGAAGTCTACCACATTTATATTCTTCTACTTCATGTATTTATTTTTTATTTTTCGTTTGACGTTAAAATTCATTTTACGGGTAATATGGAAATAAAAAAATGTGTAGAGGAATTCCATTTTTACGGCTTAAGGTCGTTGTATTGGTGGGAGAAAGATCCGAAATAGATTTCACCTCACTGTATTGAGTTATGGGGGAAAAGAATATGACACATCTCGACAAAATGAAATATAAGAGAATTCGATGATGATAATAATGTTACCTTGAGAAAGCAGTGTCCAACGGGCAGGTCCTCTTGTACACTGGCATTGTATAATGGTCGTCCAAATATCGGTTCATTGTCATTGAGATCATGAACAGTTATCCTCACAATTGCACTACCACTTAACGATGGTCTTCCTATATCAGTAGCAATAACAACCAATAATGGTGCTGGATCCGTTTCACAATCAACATGTGTCACTGTCGTTATCAATCCCGTTTCTTCATCAATTGTGAACCAACTCGAATTCTTCAATGAATATTTGATAATTGAATTCAATCCATAATCTGCATCACTGGCTTTCACACGTATCACTGATGTACCAGGTTCTGAGGCTTCGAGCAAATGTGCTTCATAACGTTCTTGCTCGAATACAGGTGCATTGTCATTAACATCGGTCACAAGTAATTTAAAAGTTCTCACTGCACGTAGTGGTGGTGTACCAGCGTCAGTTGCTTCAACTGAAAGATCATAGATTGGTTTTTCTTCACGATCCAATGGTCTTTCAACCACCACTAAATAAATTATATTATCTCTCGTAGCAAGACCAAAATGTCCATCACCACCACTCAATGTCACAGTGGCATTTGAATATTCTGTACGTGAATCCGGATCACTAACTGATATACGGGCAACAAATTCACCTGGTTGTGCACTCTCACTTATTTTTGGTGTTGCATCATCGGATAAAAAAATAACTGTTATTGTCGGTTGATTGTCATTAACGTCAGTCACATAAACGGATAAAAAAGCGCTTGCCTCCAATGGTTGGGCACCAAGATCACGCGCAACAATAACTAATTCATGTCTTTCTTTAGATTCAAAGTCTAATGGTTTATTGACATAAACCATACCAGATTGTTGATCAATACGAAATACCTCTTCACGATCACTTTGTCTACGATTAATTGAATATTCAATTCGGCCATTTTCACCAGCATCTGCGTCACTCGCATTGACTGATGATATTGGGGTACCAACAGTTGCATTTTCAGGCACACGCGCTGTGTAACGCGTTTGATTAAATATCGGGGGATTATCATTGACATCCTGTACTGTAACATTGACACTCAATCGCGATCGTAATGGTGGCGCACCGCCGTCCGACGCCTCAATTATCAAATAATACGTTGAATTAGCTTCACGATCGAGATAACCCGAATTTTGTAAATCGAGATACAACACACCGTCACGGCCACGATGCTGTGACAAACGAAAAACATCAGCATAATTGCCACTAATAATATCATATCGTTGCGTTGAATAATGACCAAGATCCGGATCTTTAGCTGGTGGCAATGCACGTTTAGCATCGCGTGGTGAATTTTCAGGAAATTCAATGTCAACATGTTGTACGGGAAATGTCGGTGCATTATCATTCTCATCCAACACTTTAATCACAACACGTACATTTTGCGGTAATGCAACTAGACTGTATGACGGATTTGTTTCACGATCTAATGATACTTTCGTACGTATTTCACCAGTTGCTTGATCAATAATTAAATCAGTTTTGACTGGTGAGCCTGGTACTGGGACAATGATATATGGTGGACTGTCCGCATCGATGAAACCAATTCGGCTTCCGGCCGGTGCATTCTCAGATACTTCAAGGTGTTTCACCAGCTCGCATCTTCCGCCTGAGGTTAGCAATGAGATGAGGATGGTGAGGAGTAGCAGTAGCTGAATTCGCCATGATTGCATCCCTTTGAATTCACCTCTACCTCTACCGCTGCCACCTTCAGCGCTACCACCAACCTCCGTTCCCTCCTCCATACCTCTTCTTCTCTACGGGTATTATCTCGAGCGTTCCATTGCTTTAAATGAGGACGCGGGGGCCGAAACGGCAAGTAAGGGCACACGTGGACCACGACCAACCACAGTAACTGTTCAAACGTGTGTTAGTGTAGTTGAAAGTGAATATAATAGCGCGCGCGCGCGCACACGCCCCTCAAAACCTCGAGAGAATGCGTCCGAAGTGTCTCCTCTTTTTTTGTTTTGTTTTTATTCGTTTTATTTTGTATTGTCTTTATTTCTTATTTCTTCGAATTCTTTTGTTGTTTTTTTCTCCACTCCTCTCGCCCTTTCTTTCTTTCTGTGTGCGTTTGCAACTGTTACCCGAAGGTTTTTTTTTGTCAAAATATACTCTTCACAATTCGTAGAATGATTGTGATACACAATATTCAAATGAAAATCACCAAATCACTCAAGACACGTATAACAAAACAGATTTCATCACTTTGAATCTGTTATCAAAGCACTAATCACTTCATTTTTTTTTTTTTTTTTCATACCATTGCGTTATTTTTCAATGTATTTTCATTTCTTATTTTCGTGTTTAATAAATGGTGGGAAAAAAAATTGAAGGTACCGTACAACATGAGTAGAGAAATGAAACGTGTGTGTCGTGTGTGCCTTGTGTATGAGCATGTGCAGTACGTTACATACACTTCTTTATTCACTCGCGTTCCCTCGTCTTGTCTCGCTTCATCTCTCCTCCATCCAAAAAGAAAGATGCAAACACTGTGAAGGCATGCAGACTCTTACTCTCTCCACACACCAACCTCTCTTCTCTTTCACTCTTTCTGCCAACTATACACATTCAACAAGAGAGCAGCCGTGTCTCGTACCGCAATAGCGCGCGTTCCGTGACTTTAAAATCTCGTGTGTTATTCAACAGTGAATACAAAACAACAAAATAACAACCACCACAAACTCCATAATATTCGATTGTTAATAACGTTAAATAAACGAAAATAATTTCGATTCAACAGGTTGTTCATACATTCGTCTCCGTCTTCATTTATATATCTACATTAATGTATTTATAGATATAAAAATATATTCATATGTACATGAAGATTTGTATTGGGAATCTTTCCTTTTCGCGCTAATAACTGTGTATGTGCCCATTTTATTCATCCAACAACAACAACAACATATAATAATATCACATACCCACGCATTACACTCAAATATTTCGAACCATCAAAATATTCGCAATGTTGATTATGATATTGACTATTAATCACTCAATGTACGATTCAACTCTGTGACAAACTTGCAGTTTGATAAATTGATTAAAAATAAAACAATACGTGAATGTAAAAACGCGAAGGTTTTGTAGCCTAAAGTACTCCGTACCGCGCGGCTTCGAGGTTAGGCATGCACTGACATGGCGGCACCTGCACGACTCACCCTTCCCTATGGGTTTCCGCGATCGGGGGGCATCGTGCTGGACCGGCTATGGCGGCCATCTTGTAGGGGGGGGGGGGGGGGGGGGGGGGGGGGGGGGGGATATATAGTCTGCTGTTTCTTCTCTTTCTCATACCAACAGACCCTTCCTTCCTCACTCATACGTACACGCTTAAACTAAACATGCGCGTGTGGACTGTGTATGTTTTATTTCAGGCTTATTTCAGGCAGCTTACTTGTACAATCGTTCAACTCACCATAGTTTAGAGTTACCTTGTCTACCAACCAACGTAACCTATCTTTGGCTCCGCACGCCGCCACGATAAAACTCACTTATTCCATGTGCTTATTGCATGTTAAATAGGTTATAGGTGAACAATATAATAATGTATATTATTTTGTTCTTATTTTGTATTTCCCTCGGACCGGTGAGAGTATGTTTTATACGTAGCGATTGGAAATATGTTGGAGTGCGAGTTTGTGATATTTTCCTCTATTCAATCGCAAGATCCAAAAAAACTTGGTAACTCAATGATGTAATTTTGAGTACATGTATCATAGGGGGGATATTTCATTTGTTCATTCACACATTTTAATTCTCTTGAGATAATCAATTTTTATAAGTCGATGAGATTGCTGTAGTGCCTGATGCGAGTCACATTATCACTGAATTACATTAACATATTCCATATTCCTTGCTTCATCTTTTTTTTCAGCAGCCGAAAGTCGGTTTAGTTCGAATGAAGTATTTTCTATCAGGATTGATCTGAGAAAAAAAAATTCAATGGGTTTGATCGACTTTGGTGACACAAGTTAGCCTTCAGGTTAGCTCAAGTTACCCAGCAGCATCAAATTTCATATATGCTCACATATACATGGATATACACATATATACCAGACGGAATTGTACTGCCCTCGGATGTATTATATATCTAAGAATGCTGCTATAAGATCTTTATAGTTATTCAACACTGCATTTGTATCTAGTCCAGACCTACAACCAAAAAATTAATTTTATTTATATAGGTATGTATCATATTTTTATTGTTAATATTCGTTTTCAGTCATTGTTTTTTTTTTTTTCTTATCTTCTTTTTTTGCAATTTCCGCTGGAGCCAGAGGGTGGGAACCCTACTTCAGGTTCTTCTCTTGCTTTCTTATACAATCATCCTGTCTCGGGCTGTTTGACTGCCTACTATATACCTGATATAGACTGTGGAAGAGGAGGAGGAATAAGAGATAGGAATATATCGCCGTTGCCGCCTACTTCTCTAGACAGACAATGCATCGTTGGTGCACGGTGCATCATCGATCTTATTGTTTGCCTAGGACTAAAACGCCAAGTGCGGCTTTTAACGGTCATAAAGGAAGTGAAGAGCGCGCGCGGACTCTAAAGATTTGTTGGACCGGATGATGTTTCAAAGTCCCTACATATTAACCATGATATATATCGTAAAATTTGTATGAGCAACATGAAGACGATGGTGATGTGAGCCGGAAAAAAAACGGCGCTTTTGAAGATTGAAAGGAGGTGAATGTCGGAGATTATTAAAAATAGGAGGAAAAAGAATGAAATATTAAAATGCTACGTTTTGCTGCACACATAAGACAGAAGTGTTTTCTCGGAGGTAATTTTCTTTTTCTGCAGAAGCAAATAGCATTATTGATTTAGCAGGAGAAACGAATAAAAGAATAAAAGAAGAGACAGATATACAAAAAATTAGGGTCGTAACTTCCGACTGTTGTTGCAATATTCTACGAATAATTCTGTGGCAAAAAAGGAAGTATTGCACAAGCCCAATTTTCACCGAAACATAACGCCAAATTCACCACCAAATGGCGGGCGCAAATTATAGGAACCCGAAAAGAGAATATGTGGGAAGACCTACGAACAAGGATCATTATGATGAAGATGATGATGATGATGATGATAATGATGACGATGAAGACGAGGAAAAGACGTCTCACGCGCGCGCGCGCTCGCGCCCACGGAATAGGACGAGGCAAACAGCGATAATCGGTGGATGAACCGTAAGAGACAAAGAGGGAGGGAAACAGTTGAATTCTCCTTTCTCGTCATTAAGTGAAATCATTGTAGTTACCTGTGAGGGACCACCTACACAAACAGATCCGCAAAGCCTCCCTCCCCCCCTCCCTTTCGGAATATTCGTTTCCTTGAAAATCCGTTGGACAATCATATCGATTAGCTTCTCGCAGTTCTTCCTCTCAAAACGTTGTCTCTTTCCATATCGAACACTTCCTCCAAATATTATTCTTTCCATGTTACTTTAACAAACCGTCACTCAACATTGTTCGATATTCCTCGGCGGAGTGGGGTTGGGATTCAAAACAATCCCATCCGTACTGCTGCAAATGACATCGAGACTTATGAAACTTGAAAGAAAATTTTGCAAGTGTTAAATATAATTATATATTGTTGGATTTGACAGTTAATCTCTCATTTTTCTTGATATGGAAGTTTCATCACTTATATTGGTGAAGAGAAAAATCCAAATGATAAATAGTACATTAACATAGAAACTCTGTATCCCATTCCGGGATGAATTCAACTGAAACGGATGTTTCCATTCTCATGCTCGATGCTATCATGTCTTCTGCGTCTTTCTTATTCTAATGATAATTCTCTTCCAAATGAAATGTCAGATTATAAACAATGATAAATGTAGACAGTTATGTTGATAGATTACTAATAACAAACTACAAATGAGAAATATGTCTATACAGGCGTTTGTATGGATAACGCAATAGTGCGGCATTGGATCAGCAAGAGCGACATTGGGAATTTGGGAGATGAGGTCCGGGGGAAGTGAAGATACAAGAGGGAAGAGGGACTGATGAGGACCAGCCGCATAATGACAGGGTTCGTCGTGCCAAGGTCTCGCTAACGAACTCGCTCTGCGACCAAAAAGGTTCTCGTATGCTATGGAACGGCGACACTGTATTATTTTACCAATTCGAGATTGTGGGGGCTTCATCAGAAATCATCGCCGAATCCATATAATCAGTAGACAGTTACGTGCAACCGTGATTTTAAAAGGCACTCTAATCAAAAACCACCACGATTATGTTCATATATATATATATATATATATATGTGTGTAGCCCGGTGTTTTATATAAAAAATCATCAGGATAAAATTCCCCAATGGTCAACATCCTAAAATTATGTGCGAATATTTCCTCATACGTATATTTATTGTTTCGTTCTAGTCATTTTCTCTTTTACAAAAACGCTTTTTCACCCGCTTTGATTTTCCTATTATACTTATATAATTATACTTATGTATTACAAATTAAATATATAAAAAGAACGATAGCAAATGAATTTACAATGGATAATTCAGAAATTCTGTCTGCCGAGCCAATTCAAGCAACATAGGATCATCGAAGAATTTATTTATGGATACATCTTCAGATAGTCCTTTTCTTCTCCGCGTTTTCAGCATAAATTCGCGTGCCAAATGTGTGGCTGGTTGTGGTTCCAAAGGACGAATTGTAATACTTTTATCCAATGGATCGCCTGGCACAATTTGCCAATGATGGAATACTGATAGACAAAATGCTTGTCCTTGTGTATGAGTACGTAAATCAGTTTCGAAGCCAAAACTGTCGATAGCTGGTATGAATGCTTTTATCGTGTACAATGGACTTCCAGGTACCGGTGCATCTTGTGTTACGTGACCTCGACGCTTCGCCAGGACAGTGTAAACGGCAGAAACACAATCGGCAGGTGCTTGAACTTCTACGAAAAGATAGGGCTCCATCAAGCGTGGTGTTGCCATAAGAAAAGCTGAATATGCCACACGTCGAGCAGTCGGGATTATTTGCCCACCTGCAAGCATATAAAAGAAAAAGCGATTCATTCCATTCATTTTTCAGATTAAGACATATTTTTTATTGCTCTGGAGCAAGCCAGATTGTTCACATACCACCACGATGCAATGGCTCTTGCGCAATAACCGCATCAAGAATTTTGAATTTAACATTCCGAATCGGTTCTTCACACAGCGGACCTTCACGTGTTCCCCATTGAAATCCTTGTATGATCGCATCACGTGCACTTCCCAATAGCGTCTTATCTACTTCCGATGGCAGCGTATCATCAACTAAAATATTAGGACCCGTTGAATCTGGCCCAAATGCCCAAATACTTCGAGCTGCTAGCAAATCCCAGTCATACTTCGTTTGGAAGAATTCACCCAATCTTCGTCTAAGTGAAGAAGAAAGCGAAACAAAAATATAAATTTTGAACAGGCCTTAATTCTTTTTCCCCACAAATTCTATACATTGTTTGATAATATACTATAAAAACCAAATCGTACTTATTCCATGTAATCTTGACATGTTCTGCTTCTATATCTTCAGCCAAACCGCGCTCCAATGGTTCAGCTATCATTGTCAATTTGTTACGCTTATTCGGTGTCTCAGCAAAACACTTGAGCGAACTCGTTTCTACGACAGTTTCAGCGAACGCCACTACTGGATCTGCCACTTTTATATCAATTTCTGAGTACATCCTTCGCAAGTCATGCATAGCACAATCCAAATATAATTCACCAGTGCCAAGTACAACGTGTTCACCACTTTCTTCAACTCTCGTACCCAATAACGGATAGCTTTTATTAACTTTTCGCAATCCATCCAACATTTTAGGCAATTCTGATGGATTAACCGGCTCAACAGCAATTTTGATGACGCTCTGAGTGTTAAACTTTAATGGTCGAAATATATGAAGGTCATCAGATATGGTTAAGTCTGTAATTGTACTTGTTTTGACAATGGGCCGGTCTATACCTTCGATCAAAACCCAATTTCCTGCTGGCACACGACTCAATTCGATTTGATATCTTGCTTCACTGATCCACAGACGTCCAACAGTCAAAACTCGTGAATCTTCTTCATCAGCTCGCGAATAAGCTTCGCCTAATACTCGAACTTTTTGTCCAGCTTCCAACGTACCGGACATGACTCTTCCAAGTACAACAAATAACGTACAATCTTCAGTCGGATACATTTTTGTACTGTGAATCATTAATTGACCTTCCGGATCGCATTTGCTCATGTCTAGAGCAAGTGGTGAATCCATTGGACCTGTGTATATGTGTTGAACTTTCGTAGGTGCATGTTCTTGTGGACTTGGCACATGTGTCACACACATGTCAACGATACCAGATAAATCGCCGAGAAATCTAGTACACACTAATCTCAAAAGCGGCCGAATATTCATCTTCATTTCTTCGGAAGTCATTCTGATACCCAATTCATCTAAAACATCTGGCAAAGTTGTGTCCACATCACCAACCACTTGTGCGAATATTTTATATAATGGCTCCAATATAAATTCAATGAAACTTCTCTGCGCCGAATTATGGGGTGGTTTTTTTGAAAACTTTCGTGTTTTAGAATTGAAATAAATATCACCCCAAAGTCGTTTCGAAAATTCGGCAGCATTTAATGAGGGATGATTGCGTGCATACAATGCGGCGAATGATTTCAAAGTGAAACAAACATTATATTCAGAACTTGCAAAACAAACATTGCCTAACGATGGCGAGACAAATATTGGATTTTCCGAGTCTGAATATAGTGCGATCAAACCATTGATTTCTTCGATAATATGACGAAGTTTGTAATAAGCATCTAGCGGTGGTAGTTTCAATTCCAATACTAAACGATCGATCTTGTTAATACAAACAGTCAGCGCTAATTTTTCTTGTAATGCATGCTTCAATAATCTCTCTGTGTTCAGCATCACACCTTCAGCTGCGTCTACAACCAGAACAGCACCATCCGACAGGCGTATTGCTGCTGTAGCTTCATCAGAGAAATTCACATGGCCTGGTGTATCAAAAATATTCATCAGATAAGACTTTGATTTGACATCTTGCAGTAAAAGTGTTACAGGAGTTGCTTTTGTCGAAACACCACGCTGCTGTTCCGTGAACAATGTGTCAGTATATCTCAATGGCTTTTCATCAGTAACATTATGCAAATGTGGATGTGTTTGGCGAACTAAACAATCAACCAATGTAGTTTTCCCATGGTGCAAATGACCTAATAGAACTACATTGCGTATCAAATGTGCTGCATCCATCATATCAGCCAAAAATTCAATATTGTAAGTAGTCTCTGGTAATTCTTGTTGTTTTATTTGGAATTTTGCTTTCCGCGTCGGAGCGATTAGTGGTTTATCCAGAGGCTGTGCATCTTCTTCTTGAACAAGAGTCTCAACCTGAAATGCAATAAAATCAATCAGTTCCTTAGTAATCTATTAATATTTTGTTGAACACTCGTAATACATCTTCATCTGCACTTACATCGGGCCCATATACTTCCAGTGCACTCGGATAATACCTCTTATCTTCATGTAAAACAACTGACATTGATTGTTGTTCAGTATTGTCACGTGGCTCATCTTTATCCTCTTCCATTTCTTCATCAGATCGATCCCTATCATCTGCATCATCACCGGCATTTCCATATTCATTCTCATCCTCGCTCTCCGATGCGAGATCTGGTCCAATATAATTACCAAATTCATCATAAAGATCTGCGTCCATAATGACAACTAATTATCTGCAAAAACTAGTAACAAATCCTTGATATCTTTTTCGTTGTGTACTATAACTTTGATCAACTATGGCGGTACATGCGGGAGACGCCATACTTTTTGTCACGTGATCGTAACTCTATTGGCCAAACATTCGTAACTTTTATTGGTTGAATACAACACAGCACAGGTATAATCATAATACCTATCAATAACTTTGGTGTCGTACTCGTTCAGTCCCATATTCAATAACACGAGAAGAATGGATTCGTTTCGAATTGTTTCGTTAAAACTTCATAAGCTTTGGCAGTATTTCTCTTTAACGAGGAAAAATGAATAATATTTTTTTGGCTCTATTAATTTGTTTGATGTTACTTGCACGGGAGGCGCTATATGTCATATATTCCAGATCAATACGTATCTTCAGACAATAATACAGGTACCTTTATAATCTCACTCATTGTAAAGATTTATTTGAGATATTTTTACATTTGTTGACAACTAATACCACAAAATCAATGTATCTACATCTTCAAGTTATTTTAGAGAATCAATATACCCAATTATCCAATCAATCTAATCAATGCATGTTTCATCATACATATATAAAACATACGAGATTCCTTGTGAAAAGAAAAAAGATAAAGTACGAATTCTCTCTGATAAAGTACCAACTGTATAACTAAAATAAACAAGCAATTAATCCATAATCAATAATGTCAAATCTGTTTGATATGAAGTTGCTTGTATTCTAACCCTGAATTGTAATATCTATATTGATCAGGCAATAATTGAAGGAAAAAACTCCTAAAACTCGACCTTTTCAGATGAGAAAATTTGAAATTTATTCGAATACCGTCTGACTTTGGCGCCACATTAAATTCGAGATATAGATGATGCGCGCGCTTCTGTCTATTACTGCAATAACCTCTCAATACGAATGCAGCGCCACGAATCGTAAAGAATGAAAACTATTTTTCTCTGTCGAATCGATATTCCACTCAAATATTGACTCCACGATTGTGTGTGCACTGTTCTCTGTGTCGCAGGCGAATCGTAGCGAGAAGTTGCGATGCGCTTTTAACGAAACGTTCGCGGGTGGTTAGACATACATATATTCACATTCAGTTGAACGAATAAAACATTAGAACTTCGTAACTGTAGCATTATAATTGAAACAACATTATATTGTCGGGAAAAAATTGTTTTTACCGAACAATAATGTTGTTAGTGGGAAGTGTAGTGTTTATCGGTTTGACGATAGGATGCTCACATGCGAGTATTCTATCTCTCCCGACACCGACCTCTTTCAACGATCATGGAGGTGATTTTATCTTTTTTTATGTCCACCGTTATGGCACCTTACCTGCGTCATGCCCATTTTTCCTCTATCTTCACTATCACACTCTCACACCAGCACATTCCCCTAAATCTCTCCCTCGACACAATAATCCTCCTATTTCAAAGCACACCCACTTAGATATACTATTACATTAGCGTCTTGGACTTACTTTTTTTTCTCGCTTTTATTTCATTCTTTCATATTTTTCCTTTTTTTCGCTTCTTTTTTTTCTTGTGTGAATGACGGAGCACCTGTGATATGTCTGGAGCTATTATGGCGAATCAGTTCGCTAGTATTTGTGTTATATCAACACAACTCCAACGTCCCTTTTTACTAATAAAATTAGATTCGATATTGGGGGAAAAAAAGGAGAAATCAATATTGCGCCTTTAATGCTCCAAATATGTCCTAGATATTTTGTTCTTCTGCATTGTTTCTCTTTGTTAATCATTATTTCATTTCATACACGAATATTTTATCATTGGTTTTATAATTATTTCGACGGCGTATGGTATGGCTGACCTTATTAGTTTATTGCATGGTGAATATCTATATGTAGTTGTCAAACAAGTTAAAGAGAGATTGAATGTGTTCGTATTCGTATGTATATATGCACTGTGTATTACACAACATCCATGATGCTGTGTTGTATATGAAAATTTACATATTTATGCATAAAACTTGGTGTATCACACAGATGGTGGCAGAATGAAAAAAAATATAATTATTATTATTATTCATATATAAATGTATACAAATATAAAGGGATGGAACTGAAAAAAAAAGGAGAGTAATATAAATTTCACAATATATTCGTGCGATATCGAATATCGGATTCTGAAAAAAATCCTTCTTTATATATATATATAATGAATGTTTCCATCTCCCACCCCGTATTTTATTTGAGTCACGAAAGTTTAAAATACCATTTTGTGTGACGAAATGGAATCATTTCCACCCTGCATTAGCAGAAATATCACATTTCCCGTTTGAAAAAACAAGTCTATATATTTCCTCAAATATTTGATTGGTGTTTTGTCACGCATATTCTCGAAATACAAGAATTTTCTCTACTTCTATTTTTTCTGTTTTTTCTCTATTACAATAGTTCCGCATTTGGATTTGGACAGTTTGGATAGCGGTTATCATGGTCTTGTGAAAGAGAACGAAACTCTTGTCGAAGTAACACCACAAATACGTGCATTGGGGGCAAATATTTGTTCTTATCGCATTGTCAATAGACATCATGGCGATGCGCCATTCGAAATAATTGTCAGGGATGAAGGATTAGCTGAACTTCGCGCTGTGAGGGTACTCAACTGCGAAAAACGTCACAATTACAAATTTGACATCGCCGCTGTCGCATGTAACGGAGCACAATCAGAAAAGTATGTTTTATATCTCAATCACTAATAAGTATAGAGAATATATAAAGTCATACAATTCGATATATAGAATTGTACAGCTTTTTTTTCTCAGTATCGCAATTCAATGATATATCATTTCGTTTATTTACTTTCTTCCAGCGCTACAGTTCACATCACAGTGACTGACGTAAACGAATATGCACCGCAATTTTCGCAACCGTCCTACGTTAGCACCGTTGACGAGGGTCGTTTATATGAAGAAGTTGTACGTGTTGAAGCATCCGATCGGGATTGTACACCAAAATTTGGTGACGTGTGCAAATATGAGATAACTACTGGCGATCAACCATTTGTTATTGACAATGAAGGAGTGATACGAAATACTGAGCCATTGGATTACGAACGGTCGCATAATTATATTTTGAGTGTAGTTGCTTACGATTGTGGAATGAAAGAGTCAACGGCGGCATTAGTAACTGTTAAAGTTAATCGAGTTTGTTCGTTGGGATGGCGCGGAATTCCTGAACGAGTAGATTATGCAGCTGGCGCTGGATCTCAACCCCTTATACCGTCTGCACGACTTGAACTATGCGACGCTCCTTGCATATTACAAAACCTACGTACCACATTGACCTTAGCAACTGATCATATTGGAAAAGGATGTGACCGCGACACTTACGGAGTTCAAAGCCAACGTAATTTATGTGGTGCATCACCCGATAGTGTCGATTTATTGCCAACACCTGGACCAACCGCTACTTGGACAGCATCATTGACGCGAGATGAGGGCAAGGAGGCGGATGAAATTTTTGGATTTGATGGTACTAATTCCGCTGCTATTATACCAAGCAATGTACTCGATCATAGTTTGGCACAAGTATTCAGTATTGGCGTTTGGATTAAACATCTGCCTCGTCGGGGACAAGATTCACATGCCAAAGAGCACATTCTTTGCGCCGCTGATGACCACAGTGAGTTCCAATCAATCATATTGAATCATTTTATCACATAACAATTAACTAGGAAATTGAATAATTATTCTCAACTAATGAAAATGAATTTTGACAGAAATGAATCGCCACCACTACGCTCTTTTCATCAGGAACTGTCGTTTAATTCTTCTGTTGCGACGTGACTTTTCCGAAGGTAATCCAAACATATTCCGGCCGGCCGAATGGCGCTGGAAATTGCCTCAGGTTTGCGACGATAAATGGCATCATTATGCAGTACAAGTAAATTTTCCACATGTCACGCTATATGTTGATGGTAAAGAGCCCCATACTGACGGAAAAAATCGCGAAATAATTGACGATTGGCCTCTACACCCAGCCAAAGGAGTTAATACAACTTTAGTCGTTGGTGCATGTTGGCAGAGTACAGATAATAAAACTAAACATCATTTCCGTGGCTATCTCGCAGGTTTATCAGTGCTCGTCGGTGAAAATGAAAAACCAGAAGTTTTGACATGTTTGCGTCGTTGTCAGGAGGGTATTCATGTGCCATCAATGAATTTGTTACAGCCAGGCACACAGTTATTGACAAACACCGACTTAACTAAGGTACAAATAGACGGTGACAATCATACAAATGTTGAGACACTTTTACGCCGCATCGGCTATTCAAATTCACGACGCTTTCCAACGCCTGGACGACGTAATTTCCGATTAGATACGACAATTGTTTGTGAGGGAAATGAAACGCATCCAGTGACAATACCAACTGTACAATCGCATGTGACAGTATTGGAACCGCCGCGTCCAGAAATAACTGTTAATGGCACAGCGTATGTTGCACGTGAATATGAAGCTTTTCGAATAGGTGTCCGAGTTTTCCCAGATGCTCGTGTTACTGCTGGTACAGCAGCTCGTTTAGATGCATGCGCTGTCAGCGTTTATCCAAGTTTGAACCCCGATCATGAGACACTTGTATTACCACCTAATATACTACACAAGTATCGATTGATAGCCGCGCGAATTGATCATGATGGTGTTGTATTGTCAGGTGCTGATACACCATACAATTATCAACAACTCATTCGTATGATCACATATACAAACCATAAACCCGCTTACTATCTCGATCGTGTTTTTAAATTGACGTGTTCAGAATTGAGCGGACGTTTTGCCAGCAATGAATACGTACAAACGCTCACGGTTATTCATCCGAAAGAAAAGCCAACTATCCCCCCACGACCAACACCCGAAGTGCCACCAATTGTTAAAATGCTCGAGCCATTACAGGGTCATGCCCAATTATCACATCATCATGCCGATATGTCAGATGAATACGCGACAACGGCATTGCGTGACGGTAGCAGGAGTATCACAGGTGCTGGGGGAAGTCATGCGATAACAATTGTAGCCGCGGCGTGCATTGGTTTCCTTCTACTCATGGCAGTTGTTGGTGCGGCAAGAGTTCGTGGCGCGGCAAAACAACGTCGCACTGCTGGCGATGAACTCGCGGCTGAAACTGAGATGGCTTGGGACGATTCAGCATTGGCTATTACCGTAAACCCAATGGATCGTTTATCATCTGAGAATGATTCCCATAATCGTGTTCATCGAGATGATAACGATGATGATTCGGGTAGCTCAGATTCTGAGGATGATTCATTCCGTGATGATGATCTAGACACATCTGATTGTGAAAATGATTGTGAATTGTCTAATGGTAGACATCAGCGTCATCATAATGTCCCACATGATCTTGAATGGGATCATCGCGATGTCTAATCAATCATATGATTACAAATCAATATTTGCCATCCCTACATTTCTTGAATTCGGTATTAAGAGGAGTACTGAACGTGGGTTCAGATAATAGTGATGAGAGTGACGGGATGAGAATGGAAAAAGAATTGAATACCTAATTGCTACTCCCAGTACCAACCCGTACTGTCGACTGAGAAATACATCTTTTTTTAATTGCTTTTTTCTCGCCGACGACGCTTTTGCAATATCAAATGGCGTTTGGAAATACGATCAATTGATGGAGATATCATTGTTGAGAGGTAAAAGACTTGGTGAATCAATGTCAAAGTTACAAATGCCCCCGAATTCTCAAAGAAAGGAAGGGGAGATGAAATGAGGAAGGGTAAATGGGGCAAAATAAATTCTGTTTCGAGATCATGTCCAGAAATATGGTCTTAAAATCCACGAGGGTACTCCGTAAAACTCTGTCGAGGGATAATCGAAACTCATTCACAAATTATTCACACACACACACACAAACACACACAGAGAATGATCCAGTGAAATGTCGGTAGATGAAGAAAAGAAAGAATATAAATGGAGAAAAGCGTCGTATTATATCCGTCCCTATAGATGGAATTTTTTAGTATAAAAAGTTATTGATACAAAAGAGAAGTAAGATGAATACCGTTAGTACTCTGCTTAAGCACCGATTGGAAAAAAAATACAATTTATAAGAGTGCGCACGCTTATTCAATAGATAAAGAAAAACGAAACTCTTTCTACCCACACTCGCGTCCTCTGACGAATGGTAGATTAAAGGAAAAAAAATGAATGCAATTGATACTTAAGCCTCACTCTGAGACGTCATCCATATTAACACGAGATATATCTCTGGTATAATATATCGATTGAATTGCCTTTTACACTTTCTATTTGATATAAATGAGATACGCTATTTTTTTTTCCTTTTTATACATATATGTATATCCCTAATTATTGTTTTATTATAGTTGGTAATATGAACCAGTGAAATTGGACCGATAGAAAATTTTATTAGTAAATTCTCTACTGCGTTTTTTAATCCCCATCGGATTCGAATTACACTTTGATTGCTCGTTGAACGGGTCTGCATTGAATTTCTTGTTTTTTTTTTCTCTCCATCGTTCTCTATACACTCATGTACATGTTACATGTGAAATTGTCGATTGCCCCAGAATCTCACTCCATCATTATTATCAAATTTCGATCACGCGAATAACATGAAATTATTAATTTTCCTCGTCATTAATTATCCAACGTGCACGTATTTGTAAAATGATTTCAATACCGGATGACAATCGTTGTAATATGCATCAGCAAATTGCTGATAAAGAAAATTTCAAATGGTCAACTCGTAGCAAAGGAATGAAATTTGAAAAAAAGGGAAAGAAAACAATATTGAGGAAGGAACAAAAAAAAATAATAATATGAGAAATGCTTGCCTACATTTACAGAAAACTGTTCTTTTTAAATTTTGCATTTTGCACTGGTGTTACTTCCAAGTAGTAACTAAATTGAACTCGTAATTAACTCTATTAATAGTATATATGTATATATATATATTTATATATGTATATTTATATAAATATACATATGTATATATACATTTATATATATGGGCAATGCCACGTATCTTATGATAGTGCTTTGACCGTCAAAGTATGGTATAATATCATATTCACAAACATATATGTGTATAGATATATATGCATATATACAGTGTTGAATAAACACGTCGCGAAATGATTTAATTGGAATCAGTGAAATGCTCTTGTATTTGAAAATGTTCATTTTTCATTCCAATTCAACCAATTACATTTGTCAAATAATTCACTCCTAATTGGTTGATGCAATTGATATACATCGCTAAATTTCAAGTGGGTAGAAAATTTATTTAATTGTATGTTATATTTTATTGTGCGGGGCATCCAATTGAAATTTTACCAGTAGTTCAAGAGTACCTGAAAAGTCGGGTATTTGCTTTGAAAAAAAAGTAAAATAAATCAAAGAGATAAAATGGGATGGAGAAAACTTGCAATAATGAGAAATCGACGATCTATAGCAGGACTGTTTACATGCATATATATATATTAGTGTGTATATATATGCGCGCGTGTGTGCATGTATATACATATGCATCTGTATTCCGAACATAAATAACGATTAAGGAGAGGAATTATGTGCGTATGTGCGCACCATCGATCTTTACATACGTAGATGAATCCGTTCAATCAATTTTTCCCGGTGAAAAATGAGATTAAACTTTTTTTGCGTTTATCTCATTCAAATTTATATTGTCACTTTATTTTTTTCATATTGAACTGAAATATTGGGTTTTTTTCCATTTCTTTTTCATTTAAACTTTCGAATAGTAAAGAAAAAAATAAAATAAAAATATATGTACGAACAAAAACAGTTGAACGGATCATAAAAGTGTGTACTTATGATACTACAGGCACCGAAATCAGATTATCTAATTCTTGATAATTTGTGTATGGATATCAATATTCATAGAATCTATGAGAACAATTTATTTTTTCAATATGCATATCATATCATTTTTATAAGGACAGCTGTCCATGTTTTGAGAAAACCGTGAAAGGAATAAAGCGAAAAGAAAAATGGAAAAAATAGATAGAATAATTTTTTGCTCCAACACTTCGTAGATAAATAACTTCGAATTAATTTATTACACAATAATTATTGGTATAGTATAATCTTTATTTCATTTTTTCTTCTTTTTAAATTGGAATGATGCAATTTTTAAATGATACTATAATTGTGTGAGTGCATTTATACATATGCGGTAAAAAACAAAACAAAAATGATATTTGTTGATAAAAGCCTACGAAAGAAAATCAATCATGCCGTATTGAACAAACACAATATTATATTGTATAAGATAGTAAAACAAATAGAGGAGAGAATATGTGACCCGTTGACTGGAATAAATCCGTTAGAATGCTTCGCAAACAGTAATTTAACATTTCCTTTGAATTATATACACGTACATTCTAGAACAAAAATCAATTCGATGTTTCTAACATTTATTATAATTATAAATTGTTGTATTTATATCAGACATTTCTGCGGCCCTTTTTTTTAATTTCTATTCATTTTTTTTTATTATCTCGAACAAATGTTTAGCATATGAAACTGTACGATTTTGAATTTTGAACCGTTAGAACATGAGAGAGAGAGAGAGAGAGAGAGAGGTACCTTATATATTTCCCAAGAAACCAAGTGTCCAGAATTCCTGAAACGCAAGTTAATGATCGATCTTATACATTGCGTGGGCGATGGAGAGCCTCCTGACCCACTATTTACGGATGAGCTATTATAAAACGCCATGTCGGATGTCACACCTCGTTCGAATATGAAAAGAAATAAATTAAAATAACACAAACTGAAATGAAATGGAAAACGAAGCTGGTGAACAAAATAAAAGTTAATGCCAATTGTTGAGAAATGCAATACAATAATCTAACTAAGTGTCTACACCGAACAAAAAATGTACTTAAATGATTGTGAATGGCAACAATAGTGAATAACAAATACGATTAGACGATATTGTGTATTAGAATAATATACAGAAGATGAATAAATAAAAAGGATAAAATATATATAGGTTGTTTGCCCACACCAATGGATATGGATTTATGATATAATACCGATATTTTTTAGACGTGAGCTGCGATTGGTTGATATTCAATTGCACTTATCGCAATAGTAAACGAGAAATATGCATGCTTTTAAATAAAATGAAGAGAATAATTGAAGCTGCAATATCAAAAAGACAAATATATTAGTGCGCTAATGCTTGAATTGATCGGGCAGCCTATACTACCCATGCGGCAAACAGGAATAAATATAATTCAAAAATATTTTGTCTGACTAACTGCCAGATGTGTACATGAAAATATCCACTTGTTGCGAAGATGAATCGTTGATTAATCGTTGCAGGCAGAAAGAAATCAAGTATTGATGCGCTGATTTCATAAATTTTATATTTGCCCTCTCTTTTCCCTATCTTGGAGCAGTTGTATTTATCCATCTAAAATTCTGAACTTTCGGAGAGATTGTTCTTTTTTCCTTCGTCGTTCTATTATCACTTTAATTATTTTCTTCTCTTTTCCATACACTATGACTCGTGAATTGATTATACCGATCATACAATATAGATGCAGCTTGTACTGATAGAACTGAGACGAAGAAAAAAAACTGAAGATGAGAAATTCACCTACATTGTTGGGCTATAATTAAAAAAATCATTCGTCAGATATCAAGAGAATAGTTATATATACATGTACCGAAACATTTTACTGCGAGCTGACTTGAATATTCCCTCCTACAAACAAATTGATCGTATTTTAAAAATGATTAAGGTTACGATAATAGCACGATTAAGGAATTAATTATATAAAGGTATACAAAACAAAAATAAAAATGTTTTGAATAATATTAACATATGATGCATTTAAAATAAGGGCTTTTGACTTGATAGTCATTTTAATTATGATAGTTGGATGTGGCACACGCTGAGTTATCCGAAATTACTCTCATTCGTGATGGCGCACAGAAAAATGTAAAATTACGTTGTATATCTCGATTAATATTAAATCCTGCAACTCAATGAGAATTACGGACATTTGTTAGCTATATATTTGTGGACACACTCGCGCATATAAAACAATGGCACAGATTTAGGCATATAGAATATATATATTATATTATGTGCATGTATGTATGTATGTATATATTCATATACATACATACATACATGTGTATATATATATATTAACTTAACGACATTACATATAAATATTATTAAGACGTCAACTGTATTTGTTTAATAAAGATGTACATTCGAAATACCCACTACGTAACTAAATTCCATCATTCCCACCTTAATTGACATCACATTTAACGAGCTGCAAAGAAAATATGATAGGTTTATAAAACCGCTTCCAATCGTTTTGTATAAATATCAGAAGGTTTATTTTGCAATAAACATAGAATCATAATTGAATAATAAATTTCCATATTGACAAACTATATCTACAATTTCACCTATATGCATTAACATTATTATTGTTTCATTCCTCTGTGCGAAATTGGTGAAAAGTTAGGAGAAACAAAAAATCAAAAATCACTTCTTTGAATCTGTATTTACAGATAGAATATATTGCGGTAAAACTTTAGTTTCACCCACATGTTTCCATAAAAAATAAAGTGGAGGTTGAGTTTGGAAACTTAAATTAATTGTTTAATACATGAATACCGTCCGAAAGTAATTAACAGAAAATTTATATATTAAATTTATATATTAAATAATTCGAAGAAATAAATTAAGCACACAGTATTGGATCAATTTTATCACATAGGACCACTGGGATTATCGGCTCGAGTCACCTTAATATCATGGTAACCTTAAGATGATACGAAAAGATGAGAAATGATCGAAACAAAACTAAAATTGCACCCGAACCCTGAATTATTCAATCGTGGGAAAATTTTCGACATCAATCAAATATTATTCAGCCTTGAATATGCATTCGCGTCAAAGCTTTTTTTCGGCTCAATCGAAATAAAATCACGCGCATTTATTATACTTAAATATGTGTTCACAGTTCATCAGTGTAACATCAGCAAACAACAATGGTCGTTTGGTCTCCATTGTTCAATTCAAAAAGTTTTGTATTCTCCGCACTCCAATGTAATAATGCACTTTCACAAACAACACTCCATACGTAAGGTATAAAAAATTCTTCAGGCTGCTCTTCCTCAACATAGCGGAATTTGAGCTCGGGAAATTTTCTTAATCGATCTTTTGGCCACTGTGTTGTACCTTGTTGAATCGCCGCTAATACCTCGCTAACACCGATTTGCGATTGATCGGTTTGTTCCAATTTGAATGAGAAAAAATTAATAACTGAATAGATATTTTGTATGACATCTTGAAACGCCGAATGCGTTCTGAATAGTTGAAAAACATCTTTTTTATATAATAATGTATAAATTAAATTTGGATTATGTGCAAGCCGATGAGTCAAACAACTGTTTATGATTTCCAATACCATTCTCAAAACTTCCTCAAGGATAGTCAAGTCCTGAATTAAATCGGTATTTGTAATCTCACCGTTGTTAACATTAATGGCTGTTGTATCTGATGTGCTTGTGCACGGTTGAGTGCGTATTTTTGCTTCGAGTCTCGTATGTTTCTTCGCCAAAGTTTCAAACAAACTTAAAAGCCTTTGACTGACATATGGGTGCAATGCGTGGAATTGCGACGACATGTTTGCTAATGCAGCTAAACAATTCGTATGCAGGTACTTATCCTATGAAAGCATATAAATAAAAAAGAAATCAGTGATAAACTCGAAAGGTCCAATAAATTCTTTCACAAGAATCATGATTGTGATACGATCACTTACTCGCATCTTCAACATGTTGTATTGAATGGTACGAATTACCACAAGAATTAACAGTCCACCCAACGATATTTCGCTGATGCATCTTTCCGTGTACCACGTGACACTCTTTAGCATCTGGCAACAGGCAGAAACACGAGTAAACGCACGGTTCAGATGAATATTGGAACAGCAAAAATGTTATGACTTACAATTTCATGGATACGCTTATTGAATTTTTCATCCTCGCTCAATATCAAGAGTATTATCAATGACATGTAAATATGATGTGAAGTATTATCAGGAGCGTGATACAATATTTGCAATATTGGTGTAACCTGAAATCGAGATTATTCAAATATCCAAGTTCAAGGTAATTAAATCGAAAAATAAATTATTTGTCCAACACCTACCAACAATTGTATATCCGACCGTTTAATGATTTGCTGCCTGACACATGGATTTCTGTGCAATAGCATATACAGAAGCAACGTTACTTCATTTGTATTTGGTACTTTACAAATAGTGTTATAGATTTTATCCAAATTATAACGGAATGGTGTTACTGCCCTTGTCGGCATTGTTGAATGATCATCATCAACATTCGTGAAACTGAATAGGGCATCTCTGTATGGATTATGTGTTGTAGTACAATGATTGGTCAATACTAATAAGAGTAATAACGATTGACTAGCGAGCGGCGTATCGATGTCACGTTTTTTTTCTCCTTCTTCGCTCGTGCCATTACTAGATATCTGTACATTCTTAAAACTACTTCCCATCCCTCGTGTGATAACATTCCAAAGTCCAGCTGAAATGAAACCATGAGTTAGATTTTGCAAATTGATTTTTCTACATGAAAGCATTTGACTACGATGTTCATTGATAATTGTTATTGAATTGATTATTTACCAGCTATACTGAAAACTATACTACCACCAGCTTCTCTCGTTAGCAAACCGGATGGTGCATGCTGCTGTTGTACGAAATTGTGTAACAATGTACATGTGACAATCGGAGCATGTACACTGTGATCATTGCGCATAATAATTCTGAATACTGTACTGTATTCCGCTGATGTTGACGAGAATAATCGCACTGATAGTAAAACGAGTAAACAATTGATTGCCTCTAAATGCACAACATAGGTAAATTCACTAAAAGTTTGAAGAAATAAAAAATGAGTAAAGTGAAATTTAATGGTTGAAGTTTAACAAAAATAAATCACCTCAAAGGCACATCTATGATTATATCGATGAGAGTTTCAATCAGTGATTCAAGCCTCATTACAGTCAATTCCTCATCTATATTTGAGACAGCCTCAGTATGTTCTATCATTTCTGGTTCACAAATTGTTTCCACCATATACTTTAACACACATCTGACTGCGAATAAGGCATTGTACGTTTGCCACGCAGACATGATACTGAAAAAGACATGTGTATTATTTTTTATGTTTTCTCGGACCTCAGAAAATGCTATTTTTATTCTCAGATTCTTATCCGAAATAAGTTGGGTGGTTTTAAAAAGTGCAAGATCAAACTTACTTTTGGGTTTGTACTGAAGCCAATAATTCACTTGTTCTCATTAATGCAACTTGAATTAATGTGCCAAAATTGCCTGTATGTAAATTGTTGGCAAGTAACCGCTGACATGTTGAATTCAATCTTGAATCCAGCTCAATTTGATCATTTCTCGTTATCGGTGGTCGTATATTAAATGATAAAAACCGATTCCAGAATGGATCATTTGTTGAAATTGATACTTCGCCTGAGAATTGATCCAAGCAAATATTTTTTGATAGATCATCATAGCGGCTTGGTGTTGTACCCATTTTCCTTATGTATAAACTCCGATTTCTGCAATTTACGATTAATATCTTGAATTAATACGATACACTATGAATATCAATGCGAAGATTATGTACCAATTGTATACGTTGCCACATCAGTAAATGAACGTACGTATCGAAAATTATTCTAACCTCTTTCGTATTTGCGTGTATAAATGTTTATATATACACACACTTTGATTCCAAGTCAATGGATTTTCATGGATGACAGTGAAATATATAGATGAAAGATGCAAACATTTTTTCGGACCAAAAAAAGAAACAAAACTTATGGCATACTGAACGTCTGTATTCTTTGGATGTCTGATAATGAGCTACTGACGACCTATACCGACCGTCAATAACTCAATCTAACTGAAACCATCTCAATACCCCGCGAATTTTCAAATTTTCTCAGTGTGTTGATGACAATGCCACCCAAAAAATTTTTGTCAACATTGATTTCTCATTAAATTTTCGTGAATGTATAGTCATGTCTAAAAATAGCCATGAACAGAGAGTTGACGTCCTTTATGTCGCATAGTTGTATATTCTCCGAACGTAACAATGTATTACAGATAATTTGACCCCAATTAGGCGTCCAAACTTTCAGAGAATTGGACGAGCGATAATACAATTGAAAGATATGGATTTTCTCTTACATGTACAGTATGTGAATACGAATATATAGATTAATGGTTTTGCATTACAATCGACCTTGGGAGATATCTGCATTCGCCGTCGTTATTAACAGCTAATCACGTGTATGCCATTTACAATTACAGCCGTTGTGTATTGTACATTATCACCATGCATATTAGCAATACTATTTGCAACGTGACCGGACAATGGAATTCAACATGCTGAAAATAACTCGAACAATTCAGTTACAACATATCTGTCAATGAAATTCACTTCAATGGTTTAGATATTTATATTCAGGTAGAGAATGTGTATAATTATGTAGACTGCTCAACATATGCTACCTGTAATTCTAGAATAAATGTGTATTGCTTTATGAAAAGCCCATAAATAGCTATGTGTATTCCATCAATATCCATTTTATGAATGCAAACTTCAAGAGCATTGGGTCCTTGAAATGATATACTAAATAATACGTCCAAGATTCATATGAATATTCGTTTGACGCGCAATAAAGATCATGAGCAGCGAGGAAAAAAAAGAATTTCCGGATTATAGCAGTTGTCATGCAACTTGATACTTAATATCCACAACTTTTTTTTGCAGGTCCTCGTATTATATGTCATGAATTATCTTTATCGATAAATATCCATATGTGCGTCACAGGGGTGTCATCATTGAGTCAATATTTATTGCAGTTACATATCGAGTCGGTGGCCACATGTATTTATTTGTCTAAATAGTTTATCGGTTGGAAACCCCGGACCAATTGAGTCTGGAATGATCTGGATATCATATTGTCAAGACGCAGATGGAAATGTTTATTTCATCACATTTGTAATTATAAAAAAGAATGAAAAACCTCATATCATTGTCTCCTTGACTCAATGCCACCGTAATTGTATCATACACGTTTCCTTTTTCATTCCAATGTATAACTTGGATCTTCATACACAAATTCATCTCTATCAAATTGATAACAGTTCGTCATTGTATTGGACTATGTATATGATTTCAATGTCTAATTATTCATTCGTTTATGCATGTGGATTTCAGTCTAGCGTTGACTAAGATCACGGAAAACCAAATTTACGCAATCGGATGCAATGTATTGTAAAGAATAGGCAATAGATGAGTGCTCCTATGCTTAATCACTGAATGTAGTTCGTAACCATTGAAATAAAATTTATAAAACATTGTCCTCATTATATTTTCAATACATTCACTGATTTATCAGATACAATCGTTTGTTTGATAGTATTATCATCATAACTCCATTACATTGACAAGTTAATCTACGCATTTAATTGTGAAATATGATGAAGTTTCAGGGGAAATAATATGCCAGACTAGGATGGAATGTCAATTTTCCCCTGAAATATATCATATAAATTATTCGTTTTGAAATAAATTTCACAAACATTCACTGCATCATTGATACAGTCTATCATACACATGATGTGAAACATAGAGAATTCTCAGAATTATCTCATAACTTAATACACAGGAAGTCTGTGACGTCACAAAGTACATTCACCAACGATGTAGTTAATAGGTTTACCAAGTATGCCACCAATCAGGTGTGAGACACTGAAAAGTTGCCTTTTGTCCTTTCGTTTCCACTTACTAATATCTATCTCCATCGATTCCAATCCCAACCTATGGAATTTTCCTATATCAATTATTATACATGAAAAAAATTAGTTTTAAATTTTAATGATAAAAATGTCACAGATACCAAACCCAAAATATATTTTCAATGTTATTATAGAATATATGAAACATGCAATGAAGATAACGGAAAGTAACAAAAGAAAAAGACGAGAGAGGAATGTCGATGTTGGACTGGAGGGGCGAGGGGAGTATTTTGCGTGTCACGTTAGTTCATGCGTCTTGAAGGTATATATATGCCTGCGCACCCACCACGACGCGTCAGTCAGCGTCAGTTCCAGACGGACTTCGGACACGTGAACGTTTTGAGTAAACCTCTTCAAAGAGAACAGTTTCTTTTTTGCTTGGTCCGCTCATTGTATGGGTAAGTTTCTCTTTATTTTTACATTTATATATATATTTGGTGCATGTTTATACACATTATTCATCAACATATCCTGTACATATTGTTCATACAATGATGTTACACCATCTTTATTTGCATCCATGCATAAGATATTTATCAATAGATATGAGAACTGTAACAATCGAGGCCTCGTTGGCACTCGTTAAACTATTTTGCACGACCTAAATACTCCATCGTCATTCTGAAGATAGATAATGCGAGAGAAAGAGAAAGGCCCTTCATATATCAACCCACGCATGCACGATCATTTTGCATTCATATTTTCTTTCTTCATTCGTTATTCTATAAATGAAACAGCGACCAACGTTTCATCACGCAAATCGCTGCACGAATAATTCAATCGCATAATGATTTTCGTGAACACGAACAAAAGTAATGAAATCGAATTTCATGTTGCATGTTTTAAGGAAAAATTCACTTAATTATATTTTCGGATCGGAATCTTGCCTAGAGCACATTGGATGCACAACCTTTTGCGCAGTAACCTTCATGTGTGACGATAAAATCTATTCGATATACATATTTCTGTACATCAATGATTGTGATAAGAAGATAATTAAATATAGGCTCCAGACTATTATAGAGAATTATCGAGCTGAACAAAAAAAATTCCACGAGTTGAAATGTTCTGCGTGCGTCAACATCGATTTTGTTTACGTGTATGGGTTTGCGTGTGTGTTGGCCTATGAGTCAACGCGCTACGTGCATGGGACACGCTTTGCTATATCAACAAGATGTCGTCCAAAGCAGAGACACGTGGATGATAGATTGGATATTTCCTGCTATTGATTTCACCATACATAATTTCCATTTCATGATTTAACCCAATATCAACACAAAATTCCAAACTTATTGTTAGAAATTTCATTCTCATATTAATATATGTTCATTAATAGACTTCGGAAGGAATATTGTTATTTATTTGCTTGTTTGATTTGTGAATAGAGCGAGAGAAGAGTTTAAATAACGGTGAGAGCCCTGTGGAGCCAATAAGCAGCTGCAGGGATGAAAATGGATACTTGCCAACAGTTGGCCGGTGGGGCAGCGAGTGGCCAAGTTGACTCGAGTCGGCAGAGATATGGTGCCAGCCACAGGGGCAGGCACGCGGGCCCTGGATCAGGGGTGTGCCGCTACCCCTGCCGGTTTGGGCCCATTATGAATCAGCAGCCTTGACCGTCGACACTGTCGAACAATATGAGGAATTAGCAAGCAGTGTTGAGCTGGTAACCCAGCGACTGTTGCGTGAACACCGATATGATACGATCGGAAATTTCATGAGGTAAAATAAAAATCTTTGGTTTTTATTCCATTGCATGATCAGATAATGTGAGATTTCAACATGATTACTAAATTCATTTTATATTCAATTTTCAGGTTTTATAAAGATTTTCGTAGAAGCGAGGAGCCTATGGTAGACCGTTTCTATCAAAAATATCAACCACTAATTACTCGTAAACACCACACTTGTGTGGGTCTTGGTTTTGAACTGTTAAGTCGATTGAGTTTACTCAACGATAGATTTCCTGGAATCGCCAACGGCCTCTATTTGGTATCATGTGAAGAGGTAATTATTGTTTTCTATTGCTGTTACCATTGTAATCAGACTTTTTAATGGATAATAACGATGATAATATTCTATAATAGACAATCGGAGACATTGAAGGTTACGTTGGTGGGCCACCAGCAGCTGACAGTGGTGAAAAGGAACATGTGCTGGTTTGCCTAAAAATAGCGATAAACGGACGTCGGGGTGTATTACTCCTTGATCCAGGTTATCATGTTGCACGTGTTATAACTGTAATGGCCGACAAACTTTATCCACATACTGGTTGGTTTACACAATCAGATGAACCAAGCTGCAAGAAGGAGTACAATTATTCTCTGTGCCCACAAGACCCGGACTATGTTGAGTGGCACGAAAGAGAAAATCGCCCTGGTGCCTTGGAGCGTACACAAGTCGCTCTTATATATGTTGCAAGGCCGTACTTAACTGCCATTGATGTAACTGAACGACGAAATATTGTTTACAACTTTCGAAGTCTTCTTGCTAGAGATACGAAAGGCCATGTTACGGCTGGTCTATATTTTCCATTAACACTTGATAATGCTCAAATGTTCACAATTTTTTACCAAACAAATAATGGAAAAAACAGAGTTAAGATGCCATTCAGTAAATTTCACAGTTCGTCCAAGGTATGTCTACATTCTCACGATGAAAAATCAAAATGATTCTTAAGGATGATAAGTAATTGGTTTTCTCATTACAGATTGCTCCGAGCGACGATGAGTGGGTGATAATTGCTGAGTGTGCACGTCAATTAGACATGCCACGCGAAGAACTTACGGGTCTCCTTTCGGCCTTGGCTACGGTAATGAATGATGTGTCATTCGTTGCTCAAGTTCTCTCCATCAACTCGAGAATCAATAGCCTCGCTGAGGACAATTAACAAAAGCCAATGATTCACCCAATAAGAGGGTGTAAAAAACTTTTTATTTCTTTTTTTATTTTGCTTGCTTTCCTTATAAACATTGTTATGCATCATTATCATATAGATTATGAACTTTCCTTTCGTTTCTCAGCACGAAATATCACTGTAATGGGAAACATATACGACATGTAAGATTCGTATTTTTTGACACAAAATCTTTGTAATCAACTTTGTAGTAATTATAAATGACGCACTGTTCTGCGGTTAAACATAATGCAAACAAAATATTGTGAAAATTCGATTTACCATTTAAATTGTTGACGGTCTGATTTACATAAACGAATTTTATTATTTTTGTTGCAGCACATTTATTAATAACTTTGGGGATGGGTTTATTTTTAATTATATTATAAAGAGTCTAAATCTCAAATTTGTGGTTTATTTTTCTCTTGGATTGAATAAAATTGAATTGAGATTCAATAGAATTTGTTATGTAATCACAATCACCATCCCTCTTCAACCACTCATCACAAACGAATGATAATTGCATATATCGGTCGGGATAAAATGAACTATAAAAATGCAATAGGCTTTACGAATATATTTTTTCGAGATGGGAATGAACGATACAAAGATTTCGTTTTTTCTCAATCTCTCAAGAAGTGAGTAATTATTATTGTTGACATTGTTTTTTTAATACTTTGGATATTATATTGATAATTGATTCACCATCCACAACCAAAAAATATTGGTATATATGCATACATCTTAATATTATCATATACACCAGAGACATAATATTCAGTGTTTGTTAATGCAGTTGATAGATTTGAAAAGTCAACAACGACGAAAAAAATCAACGCCTATAAATTGCACCATTTACTACTTGATATCATTGACAAATATAATTGATATCGCAATGCTGACAGGCGTATTTTATATTTTATTTTCTGAAGCATGTTAAACTTGTTGTTGACTCGTCAAGTTTACTAATCATGACTATTAGACATATGTCGCTTGTTACTGGTCTCATTGTCTGCATTTCGTTCACGCTTCCGGCTCGCTGAAGTCTCCGTTGACGTCTTGGTATTGACTTCATCTTGTTCCTTAGATCTCACCGCGTTTCCGCTGCAAATAAAATCCAACAATAGCTTCCAAATTAATCCTCATCGAACTCGCACATACATACGTATACGTATATGCTCGACACAGTCATTACATTGAATAAGTCGTGTTAATTTAGTTGCAAGCACATTGAGGTGGATGTTTACCGTCAAAAAATTTACAATAAAAATTACATTATAATATATATCAGAAACCCAACCTGTCGAAGTCTACAAGACAGAGAAGTAGTAGGTATTACCAAATGTGCTAACATTGGAAATAATTTTACACGTTCCGCATTGAGTTATTACGATTAGGATATTCAATGAGGAGAAAAATAAGCTGTTAGAGATGAAAAAACAAATAAAACACATGGTGTGATCAATACCATCTCCGGACTTTTTTTACGCAGTTCATACCTCGATGACTGTAAAAACTTGCCCGGAGAGGTCAAAAGATAAAAATTTTAATCACAATGCAAGTATACAACGTACTTACGTTGTACATATGTCACACACCATTTCTCGTTCATTTAAATAATTAATATTTTTGGGAGTACCTGAAATGCATAATAAGAACCTGATATTCCATAGCACTTGTCGAATTTTGCATTCGAGAATTAAAACAGATTGCAAAATAATTAGAAGAGGATCTTGTTTTCAATTAATTACAACACGCAAATCTCAGAAACCAACCAAACGAGCAGAGGAAATGTATATATCAATGCAATATTGTTTGGATAGCGGAGTGCCAATAAATAAGCCGTTCAATAGAAGACATGCATCTATACACCTATACAAGCATTATTGTTTTCTTAAAGCCTTCTGTGTCCGCTCCCCTCATGAATTTCAATCGACATTGAAGTAACCTACCTGTTTTTAATATTTCTACTTGTAGTTGATAAAGGTCTTATACTCCGTCTTGGTGATGGCGTCCACCTAGACCGACTACTGTGTTGACTATTTAAAGCATCCCAATACACCAGAATCCAAAAAGTGAATAAGAAAAAGAAAAGTTGAAGAAAAAAAACATTGAATAAAAATATATACACATTATTAAGCAAATATATATAATAAATGGGTAGATAAATCGAAATTACATGATTAAAACTGCTTATTGATTGCCAATGAATATATTAGGGCACTTTTGTGTCATGCAGATTTTATTTACGTTCTTCTCTTGTGCAAATAAATATAATTCTATACAAAATGATATAACAGTAAGATGTAATCACTGCTGTTCGATAATTCATCTTGGATTTAGGTTTGTACGTTTCTTGTAACTCTGTTTCACTTATTTTTTATCATTTCTTGGTACACGCTTCTTGCGTCTGCTACATAAAATATAGATTTTTAAAAAATAAATTAAGTGAACTATCAGACGTACTTTCACATCCATATAAGAAAACAACAATAAATAATGAAAGTAAAAAAAAAATAAAGAAATGTCTATGATGATCGACATACCGACTACAATGTTTAGCAATCAGAATAATGTACACAAGACATTTACGTGCAAAATCTACGGACATATCCGGGCCATGAACAATAATTATCACTACAAATTATTCACTTCGCTATGATTTTTTCCTTTCATTTTTTTTTGAATCAAAAATGCGATTGATGCCGCGTTTGATTTTTTTAACGTACCTTGTGGTACCATCAGTCAATGCCAAACGTTTGGGATCACTACGTTTTCGGTGATGAGTAGTTTCATGTTCCAGAGCGCGATTTGTACGATTTGGACGATCCACATGGGCACGAATTTGAGATTCCCATTCTTGATTGAATGTCTCTGCTTCCTCTATAAGATAGACAATACAAAAAAAGTGCAAGATTGAGAACTAAAAATTTCGATCTTAAAGAGAAATTAAAGGAGAATATTCGAATGAATCAACTCACCATCATCCAGATTTATAAACTCTTGATGTTCTTCTTCATCGCCATTATTCAAATCTTTCTTCTTCTCAATGATATGGGCTCGGTCACCAATATGATGGCCTATTGCCAATTTTTTCGTTCCAGAACGTGAATCATACATTGATTCTTTCGTTTCTTTAATTCCACCTGGTGCAGCTCGAGTCGATTTTGACGCTTGATAAATTTGTGGACGTCCGTCAGGACCATTGGTGTATCTCATGATTGACGTCGAAGTCATACCGTGGCAGTTGCCTCCTGCCATGTTGTCCTGCATCATATTCATAGCGAATATAATCATAAGCAAATGATGACTGTCATTGTAACGATTCGGATATCAATCAATCTGAACCGTTTACTGAGTATTTCTATCAAAATACAATATCAATTGACTCTTACAAAGTTTTCAAACATGCCGTTCATATTGAATGCTGGCATTGGTGGAAAGCCAAATGGCATCATCTGATTGTTGTGACGTTGATCTGGTCGCCCACCACGTCTGTGAGCATCTGGACCCATCAAAGCTGGTGCCATCATGCCAAATGAGTTGCCGAAGAACGAACTCATCATGCTATTCATATATTGCATGGATTGCATATGAGTTCTTATATTCCAAATAAAATCCGAAAAAAGAAAAAACAATTTAATTATGCTTTCATCCAATAATTAATTTGCAGTAAACCAATAGTTAAAATCAGATTCCATGATAATTTATGTGGACAAATTTGCTTTCATTACTATGGAAACATTCGCCAGAATGAGAAACAAATGAGACGATGTTTATAAATATATGATGTACAGTATACCAGTATTGCTGTAAGATATTATTTCCAATCCATACTTCTATATAACCAAAACGGTGATATAATGCCGAATAATGACCTGATAATTTCATTTTTATTGCAATAAATACTCTTATTTATATTGTACTGTACACTCAAGAGCGGATTGATGATTCTTATTGAGATTAACTTGGATATACGATTCGTTATGAATATTTACCCGAGTATAGGATCATCCTCAAAGTCGCCCATTAATGACCCAAACATGTTTGACTTATTTTTTTCTGCTGAAACTGTGTCTATAATTTGAAGGATTCTAGACTAATGAATCGATTTATCGCGTGAATATGCAAGTAATTGCGGAAGTTTCACGAGCAATGAAAATTATATCACTTTCGATCAATCTTCATACACGATTTAGAAATCTCTAGAAATTTCTCGTTGCTTTGGGGTGGATGCACACTGATGTCAAGTCAAAACGACGTATGTACCAATGTGAGACATATATAAACGGTAAATTGTATAGAAATACAACTACGCATTGGCAGGGCTGAAGCAGTGTGAAGATAGTCACTTATTGCCGGTCCACCAAGTTGTTGACACTTTCGAGAAACATAGTCAATCACCACGAGATGGCTACGAGTATTCAAAAATGGCGGGCTAAAATGGCAGCTACATGCAATCGACTTGGAAGCCTTTGTTTGACATATTCGTAGTATTTCAAAGAATTATTTCAGTGTGTCATATTGTATATAATTTGCATTGTGAAAATAATAATAATCGTTATATTCAATATAAGTGGAAACTTTATGAAATGGCGACTGAATATACAAATTCATCCAAATCAATTTCAGAGCTCTCTAATAATTCTGCAGATGAAACACAATTACTTTATATGCAAATCAAAATGGTATGCTCTAAACATTCATATTCGTAGATGTGCATTTCATTGACTAATAATCCAGGTTTTTCATTTCTCTTGGTTTATTACAGAATCTAGAATCGATCAGACGCCTCGCAAATGAAGTCAATGATAATATGACGAATATGAAACGCAATATGACGATCACAAAGAAATTATTGGAAGCAATTAAGCCGAACAGTGAATAAGAATCTACCGTTACATTGATCTTGTTAGAGAAAATAAACAATTCATTGATTCCATCGAATATTTAATATTTTATTAACCAAAGTACATCTTGAATGAATAGTGAAAATATTTTAGAAACATTTTCAATTCGTGGCATTCTCCTTCTGCTCTTGATACATGTAATGAAGATCTTTGCAATCATCCTCAGATATACGGACCCATCCAGTTTCTTTCATGTGATAAACTGGAAAATAGCAGAATTATTAATGTGTGATAAGTATATAAATTCAAAGACACGAAAGGGAATAAAACTTCTGAACAATTTACCTCTCACAATTCCTCCTGAATATGCATCTCTGAACGTGGCATGATAAATGGCCCGTCTAGCAAGTTCGTAAGCTTCCTCATCAGCTAAATCCCAATTATATCCAGAGTCTAATACACCAAAGGCGAAAACTGAACCGGATCCTACGCTAAATACATTTCCAGGTGTTCGTGTGCCTTCAGAATCGACGTAATAAAGTCCTGACCCGCGTTTATCATATCCGGCAATCATCATACCTTGAATAATCAACATGAAAATATTTTCGTACAATTGAAGATATTCGAATAGACATATCATAAATTATGACGTACCCATCGATAATCCCATGCCCTTATAATTATAAACCATATTTGACATGAGTTTACTCGCTGCAGCCACAGAAATTCGTTCACGATTCCTCAATTCGTAAAGTCGACATTGTTTAGCAAGTACACGGTCCCAGTATACACAATCAGCTGCTCCACCAGCCAACGTCCCAAGAAGATAATCATTTATTTCCACAATTTTCTTCATACTTCCAGAACCTGATTAGAAAGAAGAATACATGTCAAAGTTGTTCAGAATCTCAATATTCAGAACAGAATATTCAGATACTTTTTCAATTTTCATACCAATATATTGACCACCCGTTGCACGAGAGTCAACAGCCAAGATGACACCGCCACGGAATTTGAAGCCGAGAGTGGTGGTACCATGATCAAATTTAATCTTCATATCTTTTCCATTATCATCAGGAGCACTGCATAATTGTGCAAGGTTTTCCGCTGGCTGAAATACACAACAATAACATTGAAAACACAGAAGAATTGACAATTTGTCACAGAAACTGTGAGATGATAGTGCAACTTTAGTAGTCATCAAATGTATAACCTACGTAACTTACATTTGGAAATGGCGATGGAGCTAATACCATATTGTTAGTAAAATTATGGCTGTAATCCACGATTTCATTTCGTAATTTTGCATCTTCGTTAGTTGAGTTGAAATTCACAAAGGAATTTAATCCGCACAGTTCAGCGAGAGCCATGATTGTATACACCAACGAGTCACGATCATGAAATAAATTATTTCTCAACACTCGACTACTCTAACAATAAAATAAATAGCGAAGAAACAGATCCCTACTTTATCAAGTGATTTTTCTGTTCAAAATTGAATATTGGCTACACTGTGTTATACAAGCGCAATGTTCAGTGAGTTTGAATCGAAGGGCAAGTAAAACTAAAATACTTGGATGTGAATGTTAGGAGAAATATTATTTATCGTGCCAAAAAAAACTTGAGTTCATGGACTTCCGTTTTGAGTAGATTCAAAATACCTGATATCCGCCGAAATGACCTTGTCAACGAATGTCGTTTGAATGTTGCGCAATTGAATGCGCAACTGACACGATAGTGGGTTTTTTGATGGTGGCGGCTTTTTGTCGATTGATTGCAACAAAGGCTACTCTGGTCATATGTATATAGCAGCCCATAGATCTACCTCAGCCAACATTCTTCATATTTACTCGATGTTTCGTGACATTTATTGTGTCAACAAACACTATGGGACAATAGGACGTTGCATTTTTGGCTTTACACATTGTATATCTAATCGATAATAATAATCAAAATGTATTGATATATTGTTGAATATCGTCAAAAATTTAATTGCAAGTAATTGTCTTAACAAATCATAACAGACAAAAACTGAATTTTTCTTCATAAATATTTAATCTACATGTTTTCCTTCGCAGTTTTCAATGAAAATCAAACATCAACACGCACGATAATATGGTTTCTGTTGACGAAGTAAAAGTTGACTTGGTGCCAATAAAGATAAATAAAAATGGTGGTAAAGATGAGTGTGTCCAATTTGTTGAACAGTTCGTAAAGAAAGTTACGGAGTTTAGTTCACAGTATGGCAGTAACAATAGCATCTCATATACCGCAAATAATATTGCTGGGAATCCTAGCAAATTTCCAGACTATGGAGATTTTCCACAAGCTTTTGTTATGGTCAGTTTGTTTATTCATTGTTTTGTCTTCACATCATCTGATTCAAAACTTTTGTGTCCTCATTATTCATTTCAACTCACGTTATCATTGTATATTTATATCAATTGATATTCATTTTCATATTTATCGTAGAAAACTTATGGAAAATGGTGGGATGAAGCACCATCAAGATTGATCGACTTTATGCCACAAAACAATGAATCTGTTGATAGTCATGACTATATTGGTATGTGTCCATGCACAGATCATTAGAATTGAAGTATACGTTTTTGTTATTGTACGTATGTTATTCATTGAATAATTACATTTTTTGTTATATACTTTGTAGATATCGAATATGATTTGGAAGTGTATCCAATTAGAGTATCGATTTATGAAATTTACAATCCGGGTAGTGTGGTGAGAATATGGGCTAGAGATTCATTGGGGCAGTGGTTACTATTATGGAATGGAACACCACAAATTGTCCCACATAAATCACGGATATTTTCTCCACCGTTGCAACTATGCAGTTTCAAAACGAAATTATTAAGACTGGAATTCAATCATAGTTTGTTAGATTATTATACGGAATTAGATGCAGTACTTTTGTATGGAACTACAGAATTAATATTGCCCCGCGTTGGATCGCATAATCATAGCGTCACAGACATATTACAACGATTGGGTGAACGCAATAATCCATCCGATGATGTGAATAATTTAACACCGGATTTTGCCTCAGCTAACCTCGATTTGAAACGACTCAAAACGAAACTTCACGAGTATTGTGTTTCATATAAAAGGTAAATGAACTGTTCCCCTTTTCTTTTTGTGGATGATTGGTGAATGAACTATTCTCCTGCTTTTCAGTGATATTATTGATAAAATTCCAAAAGGTACATTGCTATCGAAATTGGGGTTGAATTGTCATCGCATACCACCGATTGAAGAAGCCTGCAATAGTTTACAAAAATTTTTACAAGATGATTTCCCTAAACTGATCAAAGAAATAAATGATTCTGTTTCATTGTCATTATCTGCCAATTCGCCACAAGCTTCCAGCGGTCCGGGAAGCATTGTGAATGAGAGATGTGGTCGATTTTCGGTGCTACCGGTAATGGAAGAGATATCTTAGATGATATAACATTTATCATCTCTTTTTTATAATCGGAAGCCTTTTGCAATTTTCAGGACGAAACAGTATTGACAATTTTGAAGCACTTAGATTTGCGATCGCTCTGTCGATGCTGCCGAGTGAATAAATATTTCAATACAATAGCGCGGGACGCTTTATTGTACAAAAGCTTAAACTTGAAACCATATTGGCATTGTATAGACGCCACAACTCTTAGTATATTGTCATCGCGATGCGATTATTTACAGAGACTTGATTTCTCGTGGTGCGGAAGTTATGGTACTATTACATCCAGAAATTTCATAGATTTCCTCGCATCATGTGGAACTCCATTGACACATTTACGTCTTAATTGTTGTCGATTTGTTAATGACAGTGTCATTGCGGAGATTTCTCGCGTCTGCAGGAATTTAAAAGGTGAGAAAAGAAATAACGAAAATAATATCCTACGAATATATCTAAATATTTCCACTTGTTTCCATTCCTTTGTATCACATAGAATTGTGCCTACGGAATTGTACATCAATCACAGGGGAAGGCTTTGTTGAATTGGCCAAACTCAATCAGCTTGAACGCCTAGAATTATACATGACATCGATCGAAACACCAGCATTATGTTCGATATTGAACAAAAATTCTCAAATGCGCCATTTGAATTTGGCAAGTATGCGCGATCGTGTGAATATGGATGAAGTCGCTACTGAATTGGCGAATTCTTGTACATATCTTGAAAGTGTCGATTTTTGGAAGTCACGAACTCTCACGGCTGTCGGCGTCCGTGCATTAGCACGATGCACAAATTTACGTGAAGTTGATTTCGGATGGTGGTAAGTATTTACGTTCTTTCCCAAAATTTGCAGGAGTGCATTAATCAATTTTTTTCCAAATTTAAATTCAATCAGCGGTGGCATTGGTGTTGCATGCGAGTCGCTCCGTACATTTTTGACCAATTGCTGTAAATTGGAAAAAGTATTCTTGGGATTATTGCGAGGTATCACCGATCGGGATATTGAACCACTTCTACGATGCCAAAAATTACAACAATTAGATCTACTTGGTGCACATTCGCTCTCACCAAATATTTGTCGACGATTTTTGGCATGTTGCTCTGAATTGCGAATGATAGATCTCAGTTTTTGTAATTTAATAAGCACCACGAGAGTAATGGAATGGCGACAACGTTATCCGCATGTATCCATTAAGAAAAGTTCACAAGTTATAGACATGGGAAATTTTGAACTTGTCGAAGTTGTTTACTTTATGGATTGATTTACGCCATTGACAAATGGCAAAATAAGATTGTAAGTCGGAAAAAAATTTCGTTCGAAAAGGAGTAATTGAAAATTACTTCTTGAAAAAACCATTTTGGTGTAATGTTTAGTTTAAATATTTTTATAAATTTCAAAAATTTATAAGCAGATTATACTATTGTGTGATTTTTCTCGCTACATAATTCACATCGATTTCCTCTCGATCATTGTGAAATCAGTCATTTAATAGTGATAAATTGATAATTTATTCTTCTGAGAATTTTGTTAATAAAATTGTAAGCTACAAATTGATGTATTGATGGCATCGCAAAATGAGAAGAAAAAGAGGGGTAGCTCATAATGGAATTATTCATAATAGGGAAACGTCGACTGTGTTACATTTTGACTGATGTATATTAATTAATAATTGTAACTTTATTTCACTTATAAAAAAACACTATTACAATTCATTTGGCACGGAACTTATTTCTCGCATGTATAGAATAATCTTGAGGAGGTGAGCTTTCCGCATAAGATGGCTGATTAATCTGCAAGATTCGTTCCATTTTCTTTCGATTTACGTGTTGCCTATATTCAAATAATTTTCGTCTCGGTACATGTCGCAGAGCCTGTGCCCAATCGCCAGTTCGCTTGATATCGACGAGAATATCAATCATTTGATTAATCGTCAACGACTTCCCTGATCCACCACCAAAGTCTAAGTATTGATCAAGTGGCAATTTGGCCATTCGTATTCCTTCCCGTTTAGCTTTTGCCATTGACAGAGGAACGCCGCTTATCTAAAAATGAATACAACAATTAATGAAAAGATGATCACAATATGAATTCTCACAGTTCTCGAACACATGACAAAAAGGACACATGATTAAATCACCTTATCGACAATGGCACCGACAATGTATATAGCCTCGTGATCGAAAGTTTTCAAGACTTCGTTGCAGTCGGGCGTGAGATAAACTAATTTATCTTTATCAAATAAATCTAAATATGATTTTTCAGTGACATTCATGGGAAAATGCGGTTCATACATTGTCGGTATATAACTGTAGAATTCGGCGTGTAAGTATCCCTGTTTGTTGAAATTGCAGAAATGTAAATCAAATGGATCCTTGGCAACACGATTGGCAGCAAATGAGATTTGCAATTGCTTAGCACAATTCTTCAGTTCCACTCGAGTCATTTTATCTTCGAACCCACAATCTACAACCATTTTTTGGCCAAACATTATCGCTTGCAATAGCCTCCAATTGTACAAGGCATTTATTGCAGTGTCATAGCATCTCAAGAGTAACGAATTGCCACCAAGTTTATATTGTAAATAATCGGGTATATCACTCTCAAGAGATTCATTTTCCTGATGTTGCTGCAGATTTTTTCGTTTTTTCTGTGCTCTATTCGCTTTCTTCTTTTCAACCACAAAAAGAAAATTTAGGAACTTCCTATAACAGAATTAATTCCAAACTCACATTCCATCTACATAACTTCACGAATACAGCAAAAAAATATATTTTCAGATTTACCTTCTTTTCATACGACTTTTCAATCCAGTTAGTTCCATCCAATCTCTAGGCCTCATTTCACTTGGTACATTTTCACCACTTTGACGCATCACATCTAATTCTAACTGTAAAATTTTGAAGTTTCTTTCATTCTCCGGATCTTTCATATATTCAGCTAAATATTCTTCAGCTCTTTGGTCTTTATCGTGAGGATGAAGTGTTGTACATAATCGTACATGTATCAAATTTGGCTTACAATTCAACCCAGTGAATAATCGATAAATTCTCGATGCTTCACCAGATGACCGTGCGACATTTAAACATTTCGACAGATTATGTACATTAATAACTAATAAACTTTGTATTACTCGGCTATAGATCATTGTGGAGTAATCCTTATATCCTTGTAATATAATTTTGATCCGCAATGACGACACACGTGGGAGACGCCATACTTTACATCACGTGATCGTAACTTGATTGGCTAAGCATTCTTAACGTTGATTCGTTGATTATGGTGCAAAAGTAGTTTAAAAAACTATCGATCGTTCCCCCGGTGTTTCTCAGTTTGATTATTCAAATAATCAATCGATCGATTGTCGACGATTTTCGACGAAGTTTTTCAAATCTAACTGAGAGCCATATCGAGATTGATCATTCAAAGCTCACCGATGTATTGCAAATAGAAATATTAAATGTTCATAAGAGCGATAGACAAATAAAAATGTCACAATCTTTGAATTTAAACTGATTTATTTACATTAATCATAAGTATAAGAACGTTATTACCTGGGTCATTTGAGAGGACGCCACTATTTCTCATTCTTCTTATGTGATTGGCTGAATTCTTCAAGTGCCAACACTGATTGAATCCAAATTTTGTTAGATATTCTCATTAGCAACATTTATTCACGATTAATTATTTTTTTGTTGGAGGAAGTGTGTTGAAGAAAATGCGCAATGCTTCGGCCAGATATGCAGAATCTCATCGACCAATTCGTCAAATTCCGAATTGTAAATAATTGCTATTGATTTTTCAAGTGAAACTTCAAAAATCAAATTTATACCTATATTCATTAAAACCTTCAAAAAAATGTTCATAATTTTCTTCCAGCAATATTCTGCTTTGGAATCAAAGTGTCGCAGTATGGAGGAGGATTATTGTCTCGATGTCGCTGATATCAATCGTAGACATGCCGACCAGAGTGAGTATGCTTTTCTTGTTTCTATTCAGTTGTATCCGTTTCCAAAACATAAATACATTGATTATTGGGCAACACTCATTGAAATGTAGTCATGCGAATGGAAGAAGAGATTGAGATATTGAGAAGCCAATTAGCCGCAGTTGGAGAACTTCATCGCGAAGAAATACGCAATATTAAGAAAAGATATGAGAAAGAGAAATCAAATTTCGAGAGAACCATTGATACATTGAAGAGCAAAGTAATCAGATTGATCCTTCATCCATACCAAATCTAAGCAGATAATATTATTTCATCGAATAATTACAGAATGATGAATTGCGGACGGCTCTCGATAAGAGCATACAATTTAATACACATCCAGCACTGCATAAGGCAATGCCAGCGAATCGAAGTCAACCGAAGAAACCAGCGTCATCGAATTTCAAGTAAGTCGTTTTATTAATCATATCCTCGTGATACTGAAATCAATACGATTATATTCGAGTTCCTCCTGAATAGATGGCCATCCTTAGAAGTCAAAACTTCTAAGGCGTCTACATCTAAATTGATAGACACAAAGGATACAAACTTAAAAAAAAAGCGTAGATTATACTCGTTCGACGAAGATTCTATTGTCGACATTACACCATCAAAGCATTAAATTGATCAAATATATTATATGGTAAATTGTTCATCTAAAAAATGAATGCAGAAAAAGTATTAATGACCTCCATTAGAAAGGAGAATGTTGAATTAATAATTATATACATTTAATTAATCGAGAATAAAATCAAACGTAATATTGTATAGGTCACTGATAATTATAAACGATAAACTAAATAGTTCATTTTGATATTTTTCGATGTAATGAATTCCAACTGTTGGTATAATCAATTTTCAAGTGGCCATAATTACTCAGACCAATATTCGATTGTGGTACTTCAACGTAACAATGTTCATCATTTCTGGCTAATTTCGGATGCGTTCTTTCAACTGTGTCACGTCGAATATTGTCCGACGAGTTGTGATACATGCGCTCCTCCCTGTAAGCCCACATGGATATTCATCATTTAATTTAGACAATTTGAAACCTGAATCAAACACTGTTTTTTTTTTTATCAACTACCTCCCACGTGATACTGCTTGAGAGATTTTTCTGCGCTTCAACACCTCCTTCAACCGTTCATCCTCGTATTGTTGGCTGTGATCGAGGTCTGAAACACAAATAATTTCCATCAATAATGTTGAAAAAAAAATAACATACACAATAACAATGCTATACATGTCGCTTGAAAGTCAATTGATATTCTTACGGATACACATCGACATTGTCACAGAGCTGCGAAGTATTGTCACGGCGAAATATTTGCTAAAAATGAGTTCAAGGACTACAATGCAACGAAGCGAGGATTACTAATTATCTTGGAGTAGCTCGTTACTTCGATTGTGTCTAGAAAGCATCTCGAATGACAAACTAAAGAAAGAATAAGAAGAGACGCTCTAAAAGCGGTGAATAATAATATGCCAATGTTTCCCTTTCACAAATACAGTTCAGTCAATATCAAAAAACTGTCAACACCTATCAAGGAAAATGGATAACAATATTGTACATATGGACTCTATCTGGGTTTACATTTCTAATGTATACCTTATTCGACCAAAACGCATTTTCGAATCAACGTTCCATAACAGTGAACGACATCACCATCTCTGGCAAATGGTATTATTCCCTTTTATCGTCAAGTATGATATGTACTTTCTCCAACTGAGTTTTAACAATTACTTTTCGTTTCATGAAAGTTATTTATGATGGGAACATAAAAATGTGCTCACATATCTGTACCAATTTTCGCACTAATGTTTTCCACAACGTTGGAATATTATGGTAATCTACGCACGGTCATTTTCCGGAAGTGCGTTGACCACATTGAAGAGATGTATGTACGTGCTCATAATACATTTTTGCGCAATGCAATTTTATTTCATCACACGTTTTGCGACGTAAATTGAATTCTAAATTTGTTTTGCAAATCTATTGAATATGATAATGGATTTATCATCGCATGCTGGTTGGAAAATTAATGGCACAATCATATATTGAATATTACCCAATATATATCGTATATATTCAGTCGTACACAAGACCCAATGTTGATTTCAGCACAAAACAATTCCTGATAACTACAATCTCTGTGAACGAATCGAAGTACACATTCTTGAGATGGTATCCCAACGATAAGTCGTAAAAATATTTTGATAGGCTCCATGCATTGATTCTTAAGATATCATAGTCTTCAATTCGTCCACATAAATTTACAAAACACGTAGTAAGGCCGTGAAAGAAACGTCTTTTGTAGGACCCTATTTGATAAAAATCAGACCTTGCGAATATGTGCCTATCCTGTCACTGTATAAATATATAATTGTGCATAAAGTGTTTCGGCTCGGCTGCGTTTGTTAACAAGCCTTCCGATCACATAATAGACATAGTGAAAATATGTACAACATGTACCAACCCTACACTTTGTGATAGCACGAAACATCATATGAAAATTAGATTCACAATTAAAACCAATCATGAATTCCTCAGAGCATAATTCCATTTCCTCTCTTCAATGAAATGTTTGGAATTAATTTGGGATGCACTTTCCATCGAAGAAAGTGTCCGGATATTATATAAATAAACGCGAAGGTCATGTTCAAGAGATTTAAGATGACGCGAGAGAGTGAAATTGAGAGATGGTGGATTGCACATTATAAATTGGAGTGCACCCGATTGGTTTCGCTAGTAGTGACGCTCTCGACTTGAAATGACACACAAGAATGCCTTTCTACTCTCACATCATCAACAATCGATAATTTCTCCCCATGATTTAGCATTATTGTCCAGTAAATTTTAATTTATCACACTCTCATTTGTTCAATAGAAATATGAATAGGCAAGGATGTTTTTCTTTTTCTTCTGGAGATAAAAATCATCGAGATAACGGAAAGAAACTTTTATATATATACACACATAGAGAAATTCAATCCAACCTCAAATTAGAGATTAAATATCCATATATGTACTTTCCTTATATATTGTTCAAATATATTGTATGCGTTTGTGTATATATCGAGCAAGTGCACGATTGAATTTGCTAATTTAATTCACGTGAAAGTGAATGGCTCACATATATTTAAAGTCGTGCGCCATGGCCAGGGAGATAATTATGTTCGCGATTGAATAACGGAGCAGATGAAGAGAAAAAAAAAGATCTGAAAATTCCATCCATCTCAATTGCATCAGGATTCATCTTATACTTTCATTAATATCTTAAACATACGTGACATATTTTCGCATTTATATTCGTAGAAGAAAGACAACGAACTAATAAGAAAGCATGATGAAGTGTTTATGCATGGCTAAATTCTCTTTCTTTTATTTATATTAATTCCTTTTCAATATTTATAAACAGATCGAAAGTTGTTTTCGTGATGATATGTGATAACTGTGATCAAGTTCGAGTGGTTGCACGCGAATTAATGTCTCTCATTCCTATTTCATTGCACTGTTTCATTTATAATATCTGTGAAATAATCCCTGATGTTTACGTAAATACAAGCCTGGCAATGAATATTCGATAAAATATTTAAATTATCCACCGAATGAATCGCGCATTTTTTAATTTATCATTCTGTCGTATATTTAGAGAGTTTTTAATTATAATATATGAGTATGAGTATTTTTGTCAATTATATTCTACTTTCTTCCACAGTAAAACGAAATTAATCAATGAACCATCTCTGGTATTAAAAAGAAATTCAATTATACTTTACACATCTCTAACCTTGACTCTCTTTTGTTTATTCATTTATATACTTGTTGTCAATTTTCATCAATTGTTCTCCTTTGTAATTTTATTGCAATATCACGAGTAAATATTTGATGCTTTGCAACCTTTATTCATCAAAGAATCTAAAGAATGGGAAATAGGATGACACGAAATGATTGAGTCACATCATTGTCAAGAATTGCAGAGGGAATTTTGTTATAAACGGAACTTCTACTTGATTCTTTAATACAAATACAATATAATCCAAGTCATTAAAGTCGCGCAGTATTCTTTGAGATGTGAAGGGTGAGATTGTCAGTTAGTGTCTCTTATTACTTTATTCGGCCTCGTGAAACAACTTCTCCAAAGCCTGAGAGCCAAAAGAAATTATCAACACATCAACACACGTCTTCAGACTAATGTTAATGTTCACAGTCATAGCAATTGAAAGGAAGCACCGGAAGCACCCATTTCCTTTTACGCTTGTTGGCAGATTATTGAAGCCAATCCTTATAGGTACAAATGCATCTTTCATCGTTTTTTTCTCCTCTGCACAAGTGAAAACTCGACCGTAAAACGGATGCACCAACTTTCCCCTCTGAACCTATTCTGTATAACGAAATTTTTGTCTCCATTGAATCTAATACTGACCATTTTATTCCCAGTAGCCCACAGAACAATCGAACACTTATTTTACACAACTACGAAGAGATTATCAATTTATCGTATGGTGTAAATGTAAATGCTTAATGAAAGTCGAATTATTCTAAGGTGAAGAGCAGACAATGCCGGGGAAGTGTACGTATAACTATCCAATGATCGTGAGAAATTATGAGTCTTAATTTTATCCATTCTTGGTACGCATATATAAACACACCAGGAAGACTTCTTTATAAAATGCATAATAAATAAATGGACTATAAATAATAGCGGAAGAAAGATATGTATAATAAATATTCTTTGTGAAAGTGTATGTACACTTGATAAATATATCGACACGCTTCGTAAATTCTTTTTGAAACTGATAGTTCTTTAATTTTCAACTTGCCCAAGTAAGTTATGATAACCCACTGTGTTTGAGTGTGTTTGTTGTATATTTACAGCTAAGTTGATCTCGTGCAACAGGTGGACGTTTTAAACTTTCTACCTCATAACCAATACAAGTCCCATATATCCATAAAACATTTGTAAGTGTATATTTGTATGTATGTATGTACGTATGTATGTATCTATGAGTGATAGATAGGGAATAGAAGCGAGAGATCGCAAAAAACATGATTATTGGCAAGGTATGCCCGCATGTTTAATTCTGACCTATTAATTCCTTCTCCATCAATCTTTAAAACTAAAAATTAAATTGCTTCAAATTAGCAAACTATGTAACCGTACCGATTAAGAGAAAAGTGATGAAAATGGAAGAAAATTTATTTTTTCTTCATAATTTGTATTACTTATCCATTGCTTTTTCATTGATAGAACTATTTATGAGGTAACAATTCCCAGGACATTATTTCTATTCTAATCCTGCAATAAAGTCAACGGTATACTATTTCATATTCACACACATTTCATTATTGTCTTTATTTATTTTTTTCCACCATCATAATTTAAATCTTAAACTCAATTGCCCACGGAGTAATAGCATAATCTAAAAACGCATAACATGATATTTGCGTGCATGCTGTGTGTTTGTATGGATGACGTTTGTGAGTCATTAGAAATCTCAACAACTACTCAGTTATTATATTATATCTTGTTTGTTCCAATTGCCGTCACAACGACGAAGATTCGTATCAAAATATATAATACACATGTGCGTCTCCGCTATTGTTTACTAACAAAAAACAACAGTAAGTTATTATTCTTCACGAATATTGTTGCGTGTCGTCATGTTATACATGTAGAATTGTAACGTTCTTTCATGCCAATGAGATAGCACTTACTTATCTATTCCTTCCTTTTCACAATTTCTTCCTTTTTTTTATTCTTTTTTTCTGCACAGTGCAAACATTTTTTTCCCACGAAATTATGTTTAATATTCCTGTCGCAACGCAACAGCATTTTTATATGAGTATTTTATTTGTTTGTGTGTGATCGCTTTCATCACATCATCGACATTGCTGTCATATAGACTTGTTCCTGTGGAATTTGCTGGGACCTAGATTATATCTACGACAGGTTCATTCATACATGTATACACATATGTGAAACAAAATATAGATATATCGTGTGTATATAACAGAATCGACTTCGAATTTCCGTTAATCTACTACAGTATTAATTAATTCAAATCGTATGGATGTATTCTCTATCTATACTATATGAAATTGAATGATGATGTTGAAAGATGCGCGTAGTAGGATGTAGGGTCAAGGCATAAAAACCCACGTATTAATTTATTTAATCGCATATTGCTGTATAATATTCTTCCTCACTAAACTTGGAATTATTCTATAATAAAAAATGATCGCACAATATGCGTTATTCAGATCTATTTTTGTAAAAAAAAAAAAAATGCGCGTGAGTGCAAGAACAGTTGAGATATTGTACTTCCATAGTGTGGACAGTAGTCCATTAATAGCATTAGTCGAAACGTCGACTTTATTATATATTATCATGAACAATAAGAATATTTGAGACAATTATATTATTAAAGGGAATATCAGGGATGATCAGACGAATGTTTATCTTATTTTGTCAACCTATCTTCACCTTGATATTTCTTTGAATCCCATGGTTCAGATTTTGGATAAATAATGTCCCATATATTTTTGAACCGGTTGGATTATTCAACATCGGAAAATGTGAGGCGGATAGGCGAGTTGGGAGAAAACAAAGTTATGTAGATTTAAAAACTCGGGGGACACTACTTATCCGAACACGAATCGTTCCAGAATTTTCTTCTAAAAATTAATGGATACTCACCGGAAAGTGGTGCATATACTGGCGCTGAATATCGTGGCATTTCATCCTCATAGATGGCCTGATAATTCGATGCATGAGTAGTTTGCTTCGGTGATCCAAAATAGAGTTCATCAACCGACATTGGTGCGTGATATCCTGGTTCACTTATCGGCTCACGTTGCGAATACCTGGATGGAAGTTAAACATGATGCATTTTCTTCATTCAAAATGTCAAATAGAATTGAATTGATTTATCATTAACATCATCTTGTTTACTCTCGAAAGAGGATATGACTATGGTTACCAGTAATCTTTCTCAGGAACACTGTGACGATGATGAGAGACACGGCTGTATGATGTGCGTCGCGATGCTGACGGTGGTGGTTGATTAAAACTCGGTAATGGGGTTGAAACACTATGACGTCTCAAATACGCATAATTTTCCAAGTCCCATGGATCTACATAATGACGTGTGCTACCAGTATCACCTGAGCTGCCAACTGACGATCGTTGTGAATCAACAGAATTCCAATATATTGATGAAGCAGCCGGCATTTTTTTTCTATCAACTTGATGTCAACGTTTGAAAGAATGCTGTACACTTTATTGGTTGAATATTGAGAATTATTCTTATACTCAGTCGTATCACTGTTGATTTGCTTTCACCTGCATAATCATAGTTGTGCTTATGAATTTTTAAAAATAACACAATTTTGATCGCTTGGAGCATTCAAATACTCAAAGAAATAAGAACCAAAGAACGAATGTATCGCGAGCCGTTCTGTTGTGAACACTTCGACTACCTGTAGTACTCTGCGTGTACAAACACAATCTCTTTGGCGAGAGAAACCATGAGTTTCACACTCGTGTGGCGTCTTCCCCCCTCACTCAATGGCAAGTCGCACACGTACCACGTTAAACATCGTTACATACGACGAAAACTTTTGACCGTCACAATATTTCGCGACTTTCTATATAATTAGATTCATCTTAAAATTTGAGAAAGAGAAATATTCGCAAAAATTATACGGAAAGATAATAATTCATGAAAAAGACAGTCGTAGATGTTCGTTTTGAGATGAGATGTATATTTTCTCTTATCCACTTGATACATTTAATTATATTCAGGGATTACGTAGCATCATGATTGATTAAATGATTCGATTTCATGTTTTGTCGACGATATGGTGATGGATGGGAATAATTAATTCATTCACTACAGAGTATTATGCAAAAAATTTTTGGCAATATATTTCCACTGAATAACAAGCGTGTGTGGGATTTTGATGGGATGGGAAACATAGTACTGTAATACTACTAGGTTCATTAGGAAATGAATTTCTAGCAATTCATAACTCGTTCATTTTTTTCACCGTTCTTCGATTCATTTGAGAGCCAAATGAAACTAATGTAGAACGCAATGCTTACATTCATTCTCCAAATGAAGAAGAAAGGAAAAAAAAAAGAAGATGTCATAGCTATACCAAAATATATAATGAAATAAATATTTTTAGAAAATAAATAGAATTATGATGTAGAAAAAAGACTGAATCAAAATCAATTTAAGCGCTAAAAAGATTTGAACAGCTTCATATACGAGTAAAGAGAGCTCCCTGTTGCTCACACAGAAATTATAAATTAGTTTTGCTTTATTCTCGTTTGTTTTCTACTACGAACTCAGCGGATCCCCCACAAACAGCAGAAGATTCTGCTTTTCAAAAAATAATCGCTCCATATGTTTACAATTGATATAACATTTTTTGTTTCACTCATTACCTCTATCAATTTCTGAATTACGTCGCGATCATGTATGTATATATCAACATGTATTTATATATCAATATATGCATACATAGATATATGTACATCCTTATCAACTTCATATATCGCTATTTCATTTTTTTCCATGATATTTTTACGGGCGCCAAAGAAAACATTCTTTAATAGCATATATATCACAGAATCGGATTTAAAAATAATTACGTAGTTATGATTTTATAACCAAAATAATTTCATCATAACTGCGAATATTGAACTATTATTACGAAGGAAACTTTTATCTTTTATTTTAATTATCTCACCCTATCTAATAAGAGAGACGCTGCTAATTCTACATCATACTCTGTCTGCTTCAATGCACCTTCACACTGTTGTCGGTTAGCTAATCCCAGTCTGGAAATTGAAGCAATGATATGAATCTTCCACAAGAGCATCGATGAAAAAAAGGAAAGAAGAAGAAACGGGATCGACTTACCTGGTGAGTGAATCTATTTTCGCTTGCCGATCTTTCATTATTTGTTTTGCTGCTTGATTCGTATCCCATCCAGTAGCTTGCAATGCTGCAAGTATCTCACGTTGTGATGCGTCACCTGCGTCTTTCTGCACTTTCAGAATTTTACTTGCACGAAATTCATCGTTAAGCGACATAACAAGTTGTTGCGATTCACCAGATAATGGTGGACTGATGCCCGATGGATAAGCCGACGTGGAAGGAGCTAATTGTGTATTGATAATTGTCTCATTCATTTGTGGCAGAAGACTACGTGCAGTGGACGGTTGTGAATTTGAAGATACGGAAGCAATTCGCGTCGGAGTGAATTGAATCAAATTCGGACTTGCACTTTGATTTGTTGGTGTTGTAATAACATTAGACTTGAATTGTTGATTCGTATTGATGATTCCATTTTGCCCAGGTTTCATCGGACTCCATGCGGGTGGTGGATTATAAACTGGCGGTTGCTTCAAACTTGGACTGAAATCAAATGGATGATGAGTATCCTGTGTTGTATTATAGTTCCGTGGTAATGTTTGACTTTGATTTGTTGTTATTCCGTTATTTGTTGTTGCATAGTTCCTTAATATATTTTGTTGTACAGTCTTATTATATAGAGTATTAAACTCGCTTTGTGACAGTTGATCCAAATTTGGCACTGTTTCACGCAATTCGGCGTACACTTTTTCAGATAATATAGCGCCCGATGTTAAACTAGGTCGTGGCGGTGCGGCCCTTGTTGGCTGTAAATCATTTTGCACGTGCGAAATATTTGAATTGACATTGTGCGTTGTTGATTGAGACGATAGTGGTAAAGGAAACGTATAATTTTGTTGTTGTTGTTGTTGTTGTTGCTGTTGTTGTTGTTGTTGTTGTTGTTGTTGTTGATGTTGTTGTTGCTGCTGTTGTTGCTGCTGCTGTTGCTGTTGTTGTTGTGGTGGAGGTTGATAGTAATTGTGATTACCAATAAAACCTTGCCTGTGAAGTGTTGTCATATTTGGAACATTATTTTGATTGTAAGGAGTATTCTCTAGTTTACCAGGTGATTGTGTGACATTGCTTAGTGCTATTTGTGAAGGATTCGAACTTGGTTGAATCAGTGGAAGCGCGAGTGGCTGTTGATGCGACTCAGTTTGTGAGGCATGTGGACCCGCATGTGCCGGATAAATATTTTGTTGAGTTGACTGTGCCAAATGCGTTTGTTGCCACATTTGTCCGATGAGTAAATCAGTGCTTGTTTCGGTCACATTTTGTCCACTGTAGTGCCCAAACGAACTCTGTGGTCGTCGCACGTTGATATTTTTAGAAGATAAAGAATTTTTGATCTTCACTGGTAATGTCGATGTACTAGGCTGTGGCGATCGAGATTTCACTACTTGAGGCGGTGGACGAATTTTGATTTGGAGATCATTCGAATTCTTACTCGCTTCTTTTGCACCCAGATGTTTTTCCAATTCTGCCAAGAAAGATGAGTCTAACTTTTTTGGCGATTGTTGTAGTTTCGTTTCGATCGTCAATTCACCCATGCACTGTGCAATATCGTGATTTGATTTGGGTTTACGTGGACTTTCATTAGGAGCAATTGGTGGAGGTGGTGGTGGGTCGGAAGTGGGCATATAATTCACACGCGCGCAAACATTCGCATAAGTTTGTTGAGCCTCTTCAACTGGCAAATCTTCCGGCCAATTACTTACACTTGGGGCTGGACTTAATTTTTCGATTTCACTGTAATGGTCACTTGAATATCCATTTCCATCATTCGACGTATTAACATTCAGATTCGTATTTTCACTACGAATATCTTTATTCAAACATATTGCATACTGATTTATTTCATTCGTTCCACGAGAATATTGAGTCGTACAAACTTGCACGACATTACTAATGTTATTTGAACTACTATTAGCAACCAATTCTTCATTCGTTACATTCATATAAGGCTGTTGGGCATTCGTAGAACAATTACTTACATCTGCTGGCACATGACTGTAATATCGTGAAGGAGCTGGATTCATAAATATCCGTGATGTATCAAATGGATCAGGTTGCGATGAACTTGATCCAGGGAAATTAGCATAGGTTCGTGAATCATCCCCTTGCCAATTTCCATCTGGGGCTGGCGCCGATATATCAATTGGCTCATCGAGAATATTCACGACCCTCCGACACGTTGTATCAGAACGTGATGCTGCATTAACTGCTAATTCCTCTGGTGATAGGTCGATCAAACTCCCTTCTTGACTGCCGGTCCCGGACGAAGACGCATTTGCTGTTTTAATTGGACTTGATCGAAGATCATTTTGAAATCGCGTGTAATTGTATTGTTTTTTTGCACGTGGTGCGCTTCCGTACGGAAATTTCTTCTTATCTGTTGGCGTGATTCCCACAACGTCGGGCGGTTCCATTGGATTCCTAAGATAAACATCATCGATGAATTGTGGACTACCCCAACTTTTTCCAAATGGAGCACCATGACCCGTATGAATAAATGAATTTTCGAGCGGTTTACTGATATCTTCAGGTTGTTTCCGACGCATTGGATCAACAAGGCAACGTGGAAATGCTGCAACTTGAAATGTTCTTTGATTCTGTCCTTTCCACCAATAATTCTCTGGTCTTCCGTCAATAATTACTATCTGATCACCCTGTTCTATATTCATTTTGTCGGTATCGTCAAAACGGTTAAGCGCTTTCATCACTGACGGTACCATACCTGTCAATGACTCACGTAGCGATGCAAATGTTGGTCGCTCCGTTGGATCTCGTGCCCAACAGCGCAACATTAATTGATACATTGCCGGTGGACTTGCCTCAGGTTCATACAATCGTTCACCTTCACGATCGATTTTACGTAAAATTTCAGAACCATTCAATCCGACCCATGGTTCCTCACCGAACGTTAACATCTCCCACAATGTCACACCAAACATCCATACATCTGAGGCATGACTGAATTGACGTGCTTTCAGTGATTCTGGTGCACACCATGGAAATGGAACTTTTTTATGCTCAGTCATGACATAGCAGTCTTCCTGCTGTGGCAATGCGCGCATTAAACCAAAATCACCTATTTTTATTTTATCTACTGAACTGAGTAGAACATTCCGGCATGCTAAATCACGATGGAGGAATCGTTTTGCCTCAAGATATGCCATGCCGGTTGCCACTTGTAACGCATAATCGCACAGAGTTAAGACCGATATATGACCACATTGCTTCCGTAAATAATCCAACAGTGCACCTAAGGGCGCCAATTCAGTGACCATCATCATTGGTTGTGACAGAACAACACCATATAAACGGATCAAATTATGATGATGCAGAGTATGCATCGCTTGAACTTCTGATACAAAATCCTCGATGACATTCGGTTGTGTCAACGCATCAGCTTTTAAAACTTTAACTGCAACTGGTAATGCTCTACCAGTAGGTGAATTCCACTCACCACGTCTCACAACACCAAAACTACCATCACCTAATTTGATTGATAAAGTTACGTCTTTATCTTGAATTAAACACGTCAATATTGATGGACTTTCTGTCGGTTGCGAAGATCGTTTGCTATTTTTGGCACTACTTCCTGGTCGTATTTTTGTTATGAGGTTCTTTTTTTTTTGCGATGCCCGTTTCTTCTTCACCGCGTCCATCAACCGCCTTATTCCGGGCTTGCCTAATCCTATTTTTTCCAAATCCTCAGTTTGTACATAATCAAAGTGATGTAATCTCGTTACTTGTAAATCATCACGTATCCTCGTGAAAAATTGGAATAATTGAACATCTTGCAGCAGCTCTTGAAGCCATTCAGTACCTTCATCCTCTGCCATTGTTATTCACTTCTATCTATGCCGCCTATTAGATTATTGATAGCAATCCTGTGGAAAATAAAAATACATGTAGAGAATACTGGAATGTATGAATACACAAACATTGAGGTACATATCATATACGTCTAATGTGGTTACAAGTGATGTTTTTTATCAATGTCAATTTTCTTCCTTCAAATGGTCCTCTTAGAAACAGGAAATTAAATTACATCAATGCAACTGGGCAAAAGTTAATAATCTCGGTACGATGCAATGTCACTCGCTACTCGCCACTCAACAATAAAAAAAACTCCTCACTGGTATTTTAGCTGGCGCAATCATGTACTTGTAATCGCATTAATCAGTTTAGTTTTTAAATTCATGTCGCGACTATCACTTACATGAAAATAAAGTGAATAAAAAAATATATGATATAATGGCAAACACTCAACATATATCACATCTTTATCTATTTTTGAAACTCACCGATTTTTTTCCTTTTATATATTATGGGCAGCGACTAACACGTTTTGAGTGTTGTGATGATTATTGCATTAAAACATGATCAATGCGGTACACTAGTACGTTCGCGACTAGAGATGTGCGTGAAGGCTAGTGACAGTTGCATTTCAAACGAGTAGTGGCCAAGTCAAATGGTAAAAAGAAACTTCAGGGACATCCTTTCGAACGTGTGTGACACGGAGTGACTATGTTACTTGCACCTCCTTTTTTTTTCTACACCTCCACCGCCAGCGTCATCGTAGGTAGAGCATAAATTTCGCATCAAGAGGCGTATCTGACAGCGCATCGACTAGCAAACTGTCGACATATCAACGTTATGTGTACCCATTTCCTTCACTGATTTCCAATTCTCAAACCTCACTACTTTCATGATACAGGGAGATAAGTTCGTGGCAGAAATGAAAGAAACAATGAAAATCTTCGTAGCTCATATGTCCAATCTCACAATTGCCACAAATCTCACTTTCACCAACAATGAAATTTCTCATGCGTTGCATTGTTGTTTTGCACAAATGAATGTGGACATTTTTTATAACCTTTGAAAATTTCTCTATTATTCATTTGAATGTACTGCAGAGTGTGGAGAGTAGCGCAGGAAGACAGTTGAAGATGAAGGCAGGCCACACTGATCAAATATATCGAAAAGATAAAATTTAATCATCCCTTTCCTCACGTCCCGTCACCGCCACTCAAGTGCCCTTGAATAAAAACGTCTTTTCAGCTACTCAATGGTGTTCGACGAGCCAACCCGATACGACCAGAGAAGATTGCGACAAAATAAAAATATACAGTGCTACAGCCAGATAGTAGGCACTGAGGCACACGGGTTAATTCGTTTCTGTCGCGGATTTTGGCATCATATAATATAATAATACCAAGGCGGAGTTAGATTGAAATGAACCAATACCATTATCGGCATTCTTTGAGAAAAAAAACAGGATTGGATGAGTTCGACCAAAGAATACTCTCCCATAGAAGCTCGTAAGTTCATTTTTCGCGTACTCTGAAAAGTTTAGTACGTACCCTGAAAACCAGAGGACGATACTTGTTCAATATCGGTATTTACGGTATTTACCAGTAGAATCAACGGACAACAATTGTCCCACTTTGAATAATCTACGAGAGATGACCAATCGTTGTGGTTGATTCATCGAATTTGTAGGTTATGTTTGAAATTAGCTGAACCGGCTTTATCCTTCTTTTTCTCATGAACACAAAACATAACACATGACGCTTGCGCATCAATATACATACATGATTAATTATTGTGCTGCCCTGATGGTTAATTGGAACTAAAATTAATCAAGATAAAAGTATAAATTGGTCCTGGAGTACAATCCTTCATTTGTAGAGTGAATATAAGAATATTGCCAGGGGAGTATTGTTTCTCTCTCCACGATATATAACATCAGCCGAGAGTGAGAATATTGAACGATGTATTCGCCACTGAATATCATCATAATGTTGAATATCGTAGAAGAAAGACAAGAAAATATGTCTCGACATTTGCGATAACTGACACAAACAATGAGAGATGCGCTCCAAAGGCTTGCTATTATTCCTCATTTGTCTAGTAGGCAGCACCATTTTATTCATAACATTTAGTTATCAACAGCCAACCATACAAACTTTAGTAACTGAGACTCATAAGCAATTGAAAAACTTCCAGGTATATTATTAACAAATAACAGAACATCATACTTAAGTCTCGCAATCAAATTATTTCGATTGTTATTTTTCCCATGTACATACAGGAAAACCTCAAAGATGTTGAAGAAAAACGATTTGTAACTGATTCAAAATATTTAGCATTGCTCGGTCTTGATGGACAAACATCCACAGTAACTGCCTTACCCAAGTCTCAAAATGTGACTGTTGTAACATTGATAAGACCCGGAAGTGAGCTGAACGCTTATGGTTTTATCAAGAATATCACGCATTTTTTGCCAACGAACAATATTGCGATTTATGCAATTAGTTTGAACGATGATGCATTGCAAAATCTCAGAGCCAATTGCAATTCAACTAGATGTAATGTAGTACAATTTGACTTGGATCCATTTCCGAGTCATGCAGAAGATGATCGATTACATGTTTATCGGCCACTAGTCATACAGGTGAATAGAAGAAAATAAAAATGTATCCACATTTTATGTTCTAAATGACAGCTCAAACACTAATTGTGAGTTATTTGATTTGCAGACAGCTTTAAATACATTAGGAAATATATTATTCATGGATTCCAATGTACGTCTGAATAGTTCGGATATATCTAAACTTCTTTTACCGAAACATGGAATATTAACATGGCCAACGGAACACCCTATCAGTTCATTAACACATCCAAAAATGTACGAGTACTTTCACGTTTCAGCTGAAAGCTTTTTCTTCCTCAAGTTAATAAGAGCCTCACGAATAATTATTAGGAATACCGGCGAAATACGTGAGAACGTCATGTTACCTTGGGTGCAATGTGCATTAACACGAGATTGCATCTGTCCTATAGGTATGTTAATTTATCCTATGCATCTGTTTGGCACGCATCGTTTTTATCAATTTTCGTGTAATTTTGTTCAGGCGCCCAATCAGCTGGATGTCGATTTAATAAAAAGCCAAAATATCGTTATTCTGGTTGCCATTCATATGATACTTCAGCATTGAACATCGTCCTTGGATTATATTTCAATTTTGATGATTCACGTTATATTCATCAAGAGGATGATACCTATTTCACGAAGATCCAATCCGATGAAATAGCAGAGGAGTACCTGACAATTGCGCGGCAGAATAATGCTACTGAAGCGAATGCTAAAAATTTGATTTTATCAGAACGATGAGAGCAGACGAGAAAGGAAATATTGCGTTTTTTCATTTTTTATCCATCAAGTCAGATTTCGTTTCGCTTTTCGATACTTCATGTGCGTGAAGATTGAAATTCAATTTTAGCGCTGGAAATAAAGAAGTTTTCTATGAGCTATCGACTTAATAGAAAAAAAAAAGATTCATCATAAACGCCAGCATTTGTTTCTATTTTGTCCCTTTGCCATTCGATTGAATTTTAAAACTCGGTTGAACATCAGCGATTGAAGAAGCGCTGAAGAGTTAAATCGTAGTCCCAGTAGAATTTCGAATTATCGAATTCTCTATCCTTATATATCTTTTTTCTTCATTCTGAATTTATGAAAATTCATGAGGATTCCCACACATTTAGCTCATCGGAATGATATTATGGATAAATATAACTGAAAAGTATTTATCACACATTACTATTTATTATCAAGAATAGAAAGAAAAATCATAGTACTATCATGGAACAATATTTATACGTGAGTCATGACACAGATTACTCCATTCGCCATTTGATTACTTAGCCATTATTGTACGATATAATTATGAAACAGACAGATTTTAGATCAAGGTTAAGCAGTCATGGCCGATGACAGCAATCTTGACAGTTGGAATGAAAATCATTGGGAATTGTACAACAAAAACAGTCTGAATTCTTTATCTACGCAGGAATCGTGCAAGCCACAAAATTTGGAGTCTAATAAAATAAATCACCTGTTGGGTGAAGTTGTGTTCAATCAATACAGGTATATATTTCGTCATTCCCCAATACTGTATAGATTCACTACATCGTTAAAATTGATCAGTAAAAATGAGCTCGATGTTTAGTTCAGAAAATGAATTCGGAAAAGTACAACTACGTCGTATCAACTCAGCAATTTATGCCGAGCCTATTAGATCCCATTCCGGCAACTCTTCTGAGTTAACAGTTGCACTGTCAAATATTTCAATCGATGATAATCAGGTTGCATCATTGAATACATATCGTTGTGAGCCCTATATATCATCAACCGTATCATCCTCCTTTGCCAGTACATCGTACAAGTCAAAATCATCAACAAAAGTCGAACTTCGATGCCGGATTGATGATGATCAATTGACCGCGCACAGTCAACCACAGATTCAGAGGTTCGATACATCATAATTATCACATTCCATGTAATCATTTCTATATGTCATGATTAATAATAACGGAATTAGGTACACGTTGAACGGTCGGAGAGTCATCCATGTCTCGACGTCACTCCCAAGTTGCTGTCCCTCGAATCGCTATGACTACAGAGGATTTTCGACAGCACGAAATCGTGCGCACGTTCAGTGGTTGCAAAAAAAAAAAACTGAAAATGTACGGAAAAAGAGTACAATCAAAGCTCTTCAGATGAAAAACAAAATTGATGAAGACCAATTTGCACGTGAGGAAGTTGATCAGGAGCGCAAGGGGAGTACAAATTATTCTATATGGATGGAAAAGAAAAACCGTGAGTCTGACCTCAAACGGAGGATAAGCGAAAAAGAACTTGAATTAGAAAACCGACTGGACAAAATTATAGCTGAGACAGTTCCAGTCAAGGAGTTTCATCTACAGCGATGGACCCGAGAGAAGAAAAAGTTGGTAAAAGGTAAAAAATAAGAGATATAAATTTTGCAAATGCAAAATGTTTATGAAAATAACGCGAAACATCCTTCCTCGTATAGCTAAGAAACTGGAGCAGGAATTGGAAATTAAAAAGCGCGAGGAAGAGAAGCGAAAGAGGATGGAAGAAAGTTCAAGAGCATTTGAATTGTGGTGTAAGAAATCCAGGAATCGGCCGAGGCCTGCGACTCAAGGACTTTTACGTTAGGCTCTACATTTTAAATGGAGTATTTTGGTTCGAAGGTTTTTTCTCTATGAATTTAATGTAAAGTTCATCATTGCAGCCCATCAACGTGCAATACCATCGTATGTAAATCCTATTCCTTGGATGGTCGATGATGCGCTGTCAACAACGCTTTGAGATTCTTTAGACTTTCAGAAACCAGATGCAATTTTCACTAGGTGTAGAATGACGGAAACAATCATGTCGGAACAATGATTGGCTTGAAATTTTAATTTAATTATAGCAGATGAGTTCCGAATAAAATGTTTGATATTTTTCATAATTTCGAGAGAATAAAAATAATCACGTTTCCGTTTGATATATCAGCATACTTCCTCTCTCATCCTCTTATCAGTATTTTCGCGCTGAATGTTGATGAATTCGGGAATGAAGTAACACTCAAATGATGGCCTCCGTGCAACGATTGAGTCTCCATGTATTCACCTCTATTATTATAGTCATTATCGCGACTCAAGTTAGTTGCTCAATTAGAAAAAAGCGAATTGTCGGTGGTACTCATGCAGCGCAACCGCCTGAGGATGATCCAGTAGTTTTCGTCAATACGAATAATCGTGAATCTCGCGTCAATGGTAAACGGGATCCAGATAAAGGATTTTACGTTTTCAAAGGGATAAGATTTGGTGAACCGCCGATTGACCGCAATCGTTTCCAAGTAATAATAATATTGGTTTAATTCTTCATGAATTGGAATAGATATATGTACATATGCGCTAACATCGATAATTGGTACAGAGAGCTAGAGCAGTGCATCTGAATGGACAGTACAACGCTACACGATGGGGTCCACCGTGCCCACAAATGCATAAAGGAAAAATAATTGGTTCAGAAGATTGTCTGTTCCTGAACGTTTTCACCCCCCAACTAGCAGATTCAGGTGAAGGCTACCCGGTTTTGATATGGATTCATGGTGGTGGATTTAAAATCGGTGCTGCATGTCAATACGAAATGCGGAATTTCATTAAAAAAAAAATGATTGTTGTATCAATACAATACAGATTGGGTTCACTAGGTGAGAATATTTCAGTAGCCCGCATGTACATGCACTGATACATTATCTCTCTTACAGGATTTTTGAGTACGGGTTCCGCTGAATTGTCAGGCAATAATGGGATGTTTGACATGTTGTTGGCAATAAATTGGGTAAAACAATATATTGGATATTTTGGCGGCAATCCAGCAAACTTAATCGCTGCTGGCCATGGCACTGGTGCGAGTGCTGCTCTTATGCTGTCATTATCAAAATTGACTAATAGTATGTTCTACAAATTTGTCTATTCCAATTCTTCAACTAGTCTTCATTTATATAAATTTTACATGCTACTGTCTCTATACTTGTGATTGTAGATTTTTTCAGTGGATTAATAGCTATGTCTGGTACTTTGCTGTCCAGTTTTGCTTTAGACAAAGACCCAACGAGTAATAGCAAAACAATAGCAATGAGAAATGGTTGTCCCATCGATAATGTAACAAATATGGTACATTGCTTACAAGAATTACCAATCGAAATGATAATTAAAGCAGATTCCGATAGCGCGAACTCGCGTGTAGCTGTCGAAGGTTTTTTATCGGAAGTATCGACGCTACTGGTGCCTGGGCCAGTCGTGGAGGGTAATGATGACCTGAGGTACACACAATTACTTTGAATATTCGTCATTGATACCATTCATGAGATATAATTCTGCCAAGAAGAATATTGATGAAGTATATATCCTACAGGTCACTCCCAAACTTCATGACTGACTCGCCTGAAAACTCATTGAAGTTTGGAAAATTTCCTGGAATACCTCTACTTACTGGTGTCATGAAAGATGAAGTTGGTGGTGCAATTTCAGGAGGATATAGCAATCAAATAATAAAAAAAATTGGCGAAATGCCGAATTATGTGAATGAAGAACTAATAAGAAACTTGCAGGGTACAATTCCCATATTTGAAAATACTTCAAGACAATTCATCCCACAGGCATTTGATAAATACTTGAATGATGATGATGCCCGAAATTTGAAAACAAGTTTAACAACCGTGGCCAAAGCGGTGAATGATGCGATATTCAATATCCCTGCATTCCTTACGATCAATTATTGGAGTAAAAAAGCAAAAACTTACTTCTACTCTTTTGACTATAAGAGTAAAGAATCACGGAAAAATAATTTTCTCACAGGATTGCCAATAGTGGATGCGGAAAATTTATCAAACGGTAACTACCTTTGATGTTAGAAAATTATTCTTGTATATAAAAAATCAAAGCAAACAACTCTCAAAATTTGATTCAGGTGATAATCAAGGACATGGTGATGATTTGTTTTACCTCTTTGGTCAAAGTAATGATATTTTGGGCAATAAAATGCGTGGATCTGAGAAATCGAACAAAGATGATGAACGAGTGTCTGATATCTTCATGGATATGATTGCACAATTTTCACGAATGGGAATAGTTAGCGATGAACGGGGATTACCGGTTGATAACATCTCATCTGAAACCAATCCAACTGATGCTAATACTTTTTTCAGCATCACAAATAAGCTTGAGCCCATGAAAGATTTTAAATCTTGCGAAGTCGCTTTATGGACTGGGGCAGTTCAAGAAATATCATCATCGGCTTGTGATAGCATTCGCGTCACCACTGAAACTGTCAAACGTTTGACAACAGGGACCAAAAAAATCGTCAATTTGGCAAATTCTTCCATTGATACAATCACAAGTTTAGGAAATGTTGATAAAAAAGTAATATCACCTAACATAACATCTTCAGTACCCAAAATTCCTACATTTGGGATTTTCGGGTGACATAACTGCAAATAATACTGCACCATATTAACTCTATTCTGTGAATCATTGGATACATTTTTGTCGTAAAAAGTGATATAAATACTATCATTGACCTTCTTTCAGTTTATCACAGAAGAGACCCAAAATAGCTTCATCCCCCGAATCATCTGCCCATTCTGGAATGTCACTCTCCCTGTTAATGTTCTCCACACAGTCGCTTTGATTGATATTTTTCACTGATGGCTCGGAATTTTCGCAATTGTCTTGCGGTACAATAATTTTAGATGGAATATTCACTTCCATTTCGTTGGTTTGTGACTTTTCTATACTGTATTCTATAACTTGTGACATTTCCGCACAACTGTCTTCATATTCATCAGAACTTTCACATCTGCTTTCGAAATTATCCAATCTACGTTGCTTGCTTGGTTTCAATCCATTGCTATTTTCTTTATCTATGATTTTGAGTGGTTCATCTATTCCTCGTTCAGCAATATCATCGTGCTGAACTTGATTGATTTGGCCATTAGGTTCATTGTTGGTTGCACATACATCCACCATACACTGCGATTGAGATCGCTTGTCGTTATTTTTGTGCTCTTTGTTCAATATTGGAAGTTGTAACGTAGGTGCACAAGGATGTACAATTTTCTCAATTTCCATTAATGATGATTTGGCTTCATTTATTATGCATATTTCAGCATCGTTCATGGCTAAATTGAAAATATCAATTGAATATTGTGTTGGTGGTGGAGATGATGGATGCGGATTCATCTGGATAGCTCTAAGAACTTTCAACAAACTGTGCCGGCAAAAATAGTTTTTCCTGTAAAAACTACTTTCATCTGCGCCTAAATAAACGTCATACAGCAATGATACTATCAGTCTTTGTATGTTCTGAAATACATCACGAAAATTTGTGTTTGAATTATTTTTGTATGTACAACTAAATACATTGATATAAATAACTGACTTACCTTGTATAAGGGTAACTTTATGAATGACGCAGAGTTGTAGATGAGATTCTCCAGAGTGACAAGAACCTCGTTGCATATATCCGCATTGACCTGCTTATCCTTTTCACCGTGTGGAGTTGCGGTTCCTAACACTGCACTATTTTCATATTGACTGTCCTTGAAACGCTTCAGTGCCCTTTTTGAGAGATTATCAGGTTTTTCGACCTGGAAATATGAAGAGTGAGAAATTATCATGAATAACTTTTTCTGCTCTCCGGCCGGAAAGCGTCAACTTTCTGGCCGCTACGCGAAACGAAGTTGTTGCTTCCCGGCGTCGTCAAGCAGAAAAATAGTATACACACCTCGGCCAGTAAAAAAGAGAGGCGCAAATCACATGTAATCGCCGACCGAGGTTGACTTACATGCAATCTGAGACATTTCTTATTTTACTGGCTTAGGTATGTAATATACTATCGGATGTTAAGAACAATTGGAATAAATTCGAGTGAATTTGCTGTACCGTCAATAAAACTCGATTCTTTTGTGGTGTTATTTCCCTCAGAATATATGGAATGATATCATCAGCAGCTATTTCAATCGCTGAGAGATTAGAGAGACGCGTTAACCACAACGATAAACTTTTATATACAGCCTTTCTAACGCTGTCATAGGGGTTCCTACCACTAATAGTGATTGTATCATGTTGCATATTTCCCGTCCATTTTAAAGTTTGTATATAAAGTTTGAGTATCGTATCGGCATGCGGAAGAAGTTCTTGTCGAAACCTGTGATAAACATCAATGTATTCATGTAGGTGAAAATATGTTTGACGAAATATTTTTGTATTTACCCGTCAATAAGAGCATTGAGGATCGTCAGAAGATTCATGTGCAATTTCGGGAGGATGAATCCTAACATTTGATGTTTGAACGCATCCATTTGCAATATCCCAGGTGTAATAGCTAACCCTCGACATAATACCTTCAATATTTCAGTGGGGCAAACTGAATTACGTCCTGCACACCCTCTAACATCAAAAAGATCAATACTATTATCGATATTTAGTTGCTGTGAGTCTCTGAAAATCTTTCGTGATATCCTACCGTAGCATTGTTGACAAGAAGATGCTAAGGTTGTTAAATCGTCGCTCTAATCTGGAATAATAATCAAACAAGTCGGCTTCGAGAATTCTTGGCAACTCCAATTTAGCCCAAACATCGACAGTCTCCATCTCCATAAAGTCAGAGAACAATTCATCCATTATAACATGGAGACTATTACAAATCAAAGATTGATTATATATCCAACTCGTATAGGTTGGCTTAACTGATGGAGGTTTGAATGAGCGTTCAGTAGCTTTAGCCAGTAACATGAAACAATTGGCACCTGCTCGCACCAAATTTGTTTTTTTTGCATCGATAGTTGGTTGAATCAATTTTCTCAATGAAATCTAAGAACGTTGAAAATTTATCATATTTCTATATATCGATATTTATGAGTAGTCGATGAATTCACACCAAGATGATGAACATTACTTGTAATTTTTCGGCGGATTCCTTGTAGTGAAATAGAAAAGTGGCGAGTAAATAATATACTGCACCACACCTCCTCGAGCACTCCATGTTTGATATTACTCCTACAAAAGTCTTTCCCGTTTGCATTGCGATTTGTTTTTGTAATTCAGGTATTCCTTTGCATGATGTGATTAAATTAGCTAGTACTTGACATGCTAATGTTATTTGTCCCGTTTCACTTTGAATGCTTTCCAAAACCTGCATCGCTTTTGATATCCAAAAAGCTCCATATTTCGACAACAAATCTTTAGAACATTTCGGTAGAATGTTCAAGAGAATATTCAAACCATCATGTCTCGTGATACTTTGATTCAGGCGATTATTGATGGAACTTATTATAGAATTCAGCAATGTATCTACCTGAAATTTATGAATATATGCATGTTAGGAATATCATCAAATCGAGGTTAGAATATGTGTGTAGATAAGTAAATCTTACTTCGTGAGCGTCGAATGGTAAATCTGAATTCGTGGATAATAAATTCAATATGAATTCATCATATTGATGTGAAGATTGATCAATGGCGCTAATTAAATTCATTAATTTTGCCATTTTTAAGAATGGCAACGACTAATTTGAAATTTCACACCACCCACGTGTTGTGTATGTTATATATATATATATATATATATATATATATACATATAATGTCTCGATTTGACGATTCCATCTGTAGGAATATTATTTGTATTTGAAGATGGCGCGTGCTCATCAGTGCATAAGTGACAACATAATTTTAGGTTACAATGCCGGTTCGCTAGATGGAATGAAATCACAAATTTGCGACTTTTGAAATTGTTCACAGCTAGTAAGAAAAAAACTTATATAACTGATCTGAAGTGGGTGAAGTGAATATCCAGAATTTACAGTCCGACTTATATGTCATGTTGAAACTTATTCAGAAGATAAGAGACCAACAAACATTGAAACATGACGTAAATTTTAATAAACGTTCAATAGTTCTATTTTTCAAATGTATATACACAAAAATTAGTATGTAAGTTGATCGACGCCGTAATAAATATAATCACTACTGTTCAAAACTTCTGGGCATTCTGTCAATTCCATCCACTGGTTTACTTCTTCCTCTTAAACTGTGATGGTGCTTCGATTTGCTTCAGCCCAAATACCACTTTGAAGGATGTCCCGAGAAAAAAAAACCAGAAAAGCATTCGATCAGGTAGAGCTATAAAAGAACATCTATCATAAATGTAAGATAGAATGAGATCTAAAAATTGATTCAATTCAAACAGTATCTCTAATAGAGATGGTGTTAGTTTTTTATTAGTCACTGCACTTTAGGTTATTTGATTAACCCTTTTATTGGATCTGTAACAGTCACACCTTGTATTATATGTATATGGGTATTGCCCTCAAATCTAGACAACTCGAATTTCATGGACTATAACAAAATTAACTTTAATGCTCATTTGAATGTGTCAATAAGATAAATTAATAATGTAGCACCAACTATAACAGTTTTGGTTTATCAACATATTGCTTTCCATGATGAATAATTGTTGCAAATGTTGCAGCAACAATAGCACCCCAAAATAACATGTATGGCAACACTTCAGTGCTGTATCGTGATGGTAATATGACGTGAGCAACCAACATTGCCGAAGCTACCAAGAGAACTAGTGGGAATGTAGCATATCGCCAATTTCGGTCATGTTCCAATGGACACTTCAATTCAGTGCATTCTCCTTCTAGCACGATATAACGGCCCAAAAATAAATTCAATGAATCCTGAATGGACAAACGAAATCATTAATAGACGCAAACTCCCAAAGAATATAATTGTAATCAAATACACAATATTATTCATGTACTCACTTGTCGGAAACCGTCAGTAAAATTATTTTTATAGTATCTGGTCATAGAGTTCATTCCATCTCTCATGGCACCCAGTTGAGTTCGTTTACCAGTACGCGTGAAATCAGTTTTCAAGGCACCAGTACCTGAATACTGAATACTGACGACATCAGCATTATCTGCCCACACATTTTTGAACAAATTTTCGAGAGAAGGATGATCTTGGAGCGCTCGCAAAATGCCAAGTTTGGATAAAGCGTCAGTGAGAGTACGCTTTGCCAGCATTGATTGTACCACATTTGTTCGATCCAAACAATCAATACAATTAGTACGGAAGACGCCGTCTTGTACGGAAAGTAATGCCCCATCCCTCGAGAGCAGGAAATATCCCATTTGTTCTTGATCATGTGCTAATCTATCCATCAGAATATCCAATCTGTCCCAGCGCATATGCCGACATTCAGCATGAAAATCAAAAGCTTCATATTTAACATTTTGATTGCCAATTTGCGATATAACATTACGAAATTCTTTCTCCAAGACATCTTCAGCACCTTTTTGATCAATCTAGAGCAACAGGTTTTTTTAATATACAAGTCCATCCATTACCGAACATGAGAGAAAGAACGATAGATTACCAAATTGACTAATATCTGCTTTCCATAATGAAATATTTGTGCATCCAAGTGTCTGGCGCAAGCAATCTGATGGTTTTCATCGGGACATAATTGTGGTCTGGGTTTATATTTCAAATTTGGTTCTTGTTGCCAAAAAAGCGGAATGGAGCCTCTTATTTGTACAAATGAAGTGCGGTCGCCATTAACTTCGACCAATTGTTCTGTCTCGACATAATTCGATACGTTTCCATTCACGTCAATTCCACGAGAAAATAACCTTGTGCCAGCGCGCTGCACACTACGTCGAGACACAATGCCCCAGTTGAATGAAACACCATTGACGACGACAGTATTTAGTGAAATAACTGATTGATATTAAATTAAAGAATCTTTGAGGTTTTCACTCTTCTTCATGTCAAGATTATAAGCTGGATAGTAATTATAAAAAGGATACAACCATGTATAACTGGTAAACAAAATTTCGAATGTTCTGGTCTCGATGACAAATCTTGTAGAAGATATGCATTCCATATAAATCGAGTGTCGGCTCGATCATGTAGTGGCATCTGAATATTGTAAGATAACCCACGAATTAGGATGATTACCAAACTTTTTATGAGAAATGAAGTAATGAGTGATACCTGGAGAAATTCTGGGGTTGTGTTGTGCAATCTTTGCATTGTATGACTAATATCGTATGTATAACTGAAGTAAAAGTACGGAGTATTCAGTACTGATTTAATCATTTCTAAATATGTAATATTATTTTCAACTTGTTTATCAGTTAAATGAAGGTCCGACTTGGAATACGGTATAATATCAGTAGACACAATTTTTAATATTTGCTGGCCTGCTATTGTACCTATCCGTTCGGCATTGGTAATTACAATAAAATATCGACATGCTAGTAGACGTATTGTGCCTACAATACCCCAAATTTTACGTCTGATTGCTGTTTGTGGAATTTGGCTAGCTGTACCAACTACAAGAAAATTATTCACATTATTATTGAAGTAAATGTTATATTATTTCACACTGTACTGAACCTTGTGTGTAGATATGTTGATTCAATCGGTCCACGACGAGTAATACTTTTGCACCCACTGCCTCAACGTAAAACTTTTCATTTGTGGTATATCTACAACAGGACGAAGAATAATTTGATCGTGAAATATATGCATATTAATGAATCGGAGTATGAAGCTGATTAATATTCTACGTTCAATAATCTTCAGCTATTTTTAAGGCTAATTTGAATAGTTGTAAAACTAATACAAAATTGAAACCATCCATCAAATACTTACAAATATAAATCATCATAGACATCAGTATTTGAAACCATATTGAAATGTCACAATGTTATCGCCGGAAAATCCACAAGTAAAATTTCACTTCAATCTCAATAGATACTGTAAATAAATTAATGCACAATTACACGTGAATCGCAGTGAGCTGTTTAGTCATTAGACTTTCCTCCTTACAATTACTACATGACTAACCAGAATCTTATTTTACATTAATAAAATTAATTTGATATTTGACATTTTCATATCTGATTGAGTGAGGTTATGAAGTTTATACCTGTATGAGATCGCACGTCTTATGCATAAATCATTTATTGTGACGTATCTGTAATAGATAACAATAAACACTGACGAATGTTTATCTGAAACTAACGTTATTGCTATTATTATTTCGCTACGCGTTTACATGCACAGATAAAGATAGCAGTGTCAGAATGACAGACGTGTATGTATGCATTCACACGTATATATATTTTTTGCCACCAATCACAGCGATTGATATAATGTTAGGTTAGGAATGAGGATGATGGATGTATAGAGATGAATTTTATTGTTGAAACATGAACAAACAATCGTTCATATACAAAACTGAAGGCAGGTGGAGTTGTACAGTCACCACCAGTTATGCCTGGGTCGTGAATTTTCCATTTTTATCCACTCTACCTATTATTATACTCATGAGAGAGTAAAACACAGCGTGAACA